>PVIH01010277.1:32973-76665 GCA_004025045.1 Sigmodon hispidus
AAAAAAAAAAAAAAAAAAAAAAACCCACCCAGCTGCAAAATGCAACCCCTAAAAAACATGGAATCACAAGAAGTTAAGAGAAACTTTCAAGGCTTCCCCTAGGAAGAGAAAATAGAGAAGATCTCCTTAGCTAATTGAGTGCATAAGAAGTTGCCACCAAGAAGAGGTGGGAACAAATCATGAGAAGGGGAGGATTGAGTGAGAGGAGCAGCAAGGAGGAAGAAAAAGAGATGGAGATCTTAGTAAAGGAAGCCAATGTGGGGTTTGAAATAGACCAGGTGCTAGGGTCACCTACAAGAACTCACAGGATGTCCCTGCCTAGGTCTCCAACCAATAGTGAAGGTGTTGCCTAGACAGGACCTCCCCTATAATCAAATGAATAGACACCCCAAGTGCCATCACAGAACTTACATCCAACAATGAATAGAGGTGGAGGCAGAGGTACCTGGTTGATTACTGGGCTGAGCTCCTGGTCCAGCTGGGAGCAGGGGAAAAGAGTCTACATGAGCAAGGGGATAGGGCTTATGAGGAAAATTCCCACAGTGATGGCTGGCTGGAGCTCTGAGGAGCTCACTGAATTAAGAACAGCCACTGGGTAGCCTTCAAGTAAAGGAACTATGCCCTCCAAGGATAGGCAGCTGTCCACTGACATGGGCAGTATGTGGAGCCTCTAGGAAAGAGATCAGACTGTGTTTCTATGTGTAGACTAGCACTTTGGAGCCCATTATCTCCAGAGGAACACCTAACCAAGTCATGATACTAGGATGAGGAAATTGGACCTTCCTGGAGTGGATGCCGAGCTGATCCACCCTGGGACTTCTTGCCCTTTTGGGGAAGGGGATGGGGGGATGGGGAAGAGGAGGCTGAAAGCAGACAGTGAGGGATTGATTGGTAGGGGGAAGGGAGAGAGAGCAAGAGGATACATAGGGGGAAAGGGAGCTTTTTTTAAAAAAACAAAACAAAACAAAACAAAACAAAACAAAACAAAACAAAACAAAACAAAACCAAAAAACAAAAAACAAAAAACCACACATATATTCAGCCAAAAGGCAACTTTGACTTCTTCCTTTTCTATTTTTATCCCCTGGTTCTCCTTCAGTTGTTATGCGCTAGACAGGACTTCAGGTACTGTATTGCATAGATATGGAGACAGTGGACTTGTCTTCTTCCGGATTTTAGTGGAAATGCTTTGAATTTGTCTCCATGTAAGATAATATTGACTGTAGGGTTGCTGTAAATTACTTTTATTGTGCTGTGATATAACTAATCTCCCAAGACTTTTATCATGAAGGGATGTTGAATTGTATGGGAGGGCTTTTCTGCACCTAAGGAGATTATTATTTGGTTTTTGTCATTCAGTATGTTTATATGATGGGTTACATTTATTAATTTACATATGTTCATTTGCATATTTGCATTTCTGATAAAGCTAACTACTAGATTATGTTTGAAAAAAAACAAAGGCAAGCACTCTCAAGTGCTGGGATTAAAGTTATTAGTTACCATCAAAAAAAAAAAAAAAAAAAAAAGAAAAGAAAAAGAAAAAAAGAAAAAAGAAAGAAAGAAATTGGAATCCCTGTAAAGCAGAATGGGTTAGTTTTCTAAGGCTGTCACTACAAAGCACCACACACTGGATATCTTATAGCATAGCAACTGATTTTGTCACAGTTATGGGTGCTGGTGGCCCAAATTATGATGATGGCCCTAGGGACTTCTCTTTGGCTTGTAGATAGACATTGTTTCCTCTCTGTGTCCTCCATAGACATCCCTGTAAGTTTACATGTCCCTGGTGTTTCTCTCAAAAGGTCACCACTTATATTGGATTAGGGTCCCACCCTTATGACTTCATTTACTTTTAATTAGTTCTTTCAACGCCCAAAATCTGAACAGACACATTATGAATAGAATTAGAATTTGGACTTTAACTTGAGCTTGAAGAAGACCCCAGTTTATGACTGAAGACAAGGTTAAGCAAAAAGTTGATAAGAGAAGTTCTAGAGGTGGGCCTGAAGGACAAGTAATCCTAAAATGTGCCTGCAGTTCAAAAGCAAAGTCTGAGGGACAGATAGTGAGCAGAAGGAGGTGTGATGGACACATTGACATGAAAGCCTGTCAGGAGATAAGAATGTTTACTAAAATGTAGATATTTATTGCTCTGGAATCTGTGGTATGTGCTCTGCATCAGTTATTTTGTTTATTCTACTGAAAATTTATTTTTGTAACCATTATCACTCTGTATTCACAGGTGAAGTGACTGAGCCTTTTAAAGCATGGTTATATCCAACCACTCACTACCTGTTCTGTTGTTCTGGTGATCTGTGAGAGCATCTAGTTCTCTTAACCATTTAGCCCTCTTCTCCAGTCCAACCAACACTAGTTTTTGAACAGCCTGCAAGCCAGGAATACTTTTCTGGTTTGTTTGTTTGTGGTTTTTATTCTGCCCAAAGAAAAACAAAAGAAGAATAAAAAATGGTGTGTAAAGTGATTTTAAATACAATTGCTGTGTTCTTAAATGATGTACTATTGGCATATTGTCTGTGTACTCATGCTGGAAAGCTGAGCTGATGTTCCTGTGGCCTAGCAGGTATTAAATATAAACTTTCTTGCCCTTGATTTAAAAAAAAAATGTTCGGCCTATCTGATCACCAATCCAGCCCAGGTTCTAACTGAGAATCTTCACAGTTCCCAAAGGGAGTTGCCAGTAGTCTATTTTCTGACAGAATTATTTGGCATCTCAAGCAAGGATTCCTCCAACCCAGCACAGCCCAGCACCATTTCCTTTGGGTTTGCCTAGATTGTGCAAACAGGGCCACACAAAGCAGAAGTCCACCTTGGGACTTTCCTGATTTTTTTCACTCTCTAAATGCTATACACGCATGCCTCTGCATTTTCACAAGTGCTATTGGATAGCGAAGAACAAAGCCTCCCTGTGCTTCAGTAAGAGGTGTGGTGAAGCTGTGGAAGAGCAGGTGGGAAATTCCCATCAAACCATCTGCAGGGAGAGCAATCAGACTGCGAATGACCTCACACTCTGTTCAACAGTTACTCTCTTCCTATCCCTTCCTGATTTCTCTTGGGACCTTGGTCTTTCACTATGTAAAATAATACCTTTTACCATTCCTTGTGAGTTTTTACAATTTCACTTGCATGCTACACCAATTACATAGCAATATTTTTCCTACAGAGACATTCTATTATGAAGAGAAGATCCTTAAGGTTTGGAGAAGTTAAAATTTGAAACATTTCCCCCTAAAAACAACATGTGTCAGGGAAAGCAGAAACTTACAAAATATTTAGGGCCCTCTACAGAGTTAAGAACATAGTAAACAAATGCTTAGGAGAAACGTTGCCTGGATGAGGCTCTGGTGGGAGATTCTCCAACCTAACGAGTTGCCTACAAGTTCTGCAGAGAGCTCCAGGTTTGCTACATTTCTTCAGTGTCACTCAGACTGAGGTGAACTTTTTGTTGATGCGACAGCCTCTGAATCATACTGGTTTCTGTAAGTAAATTTTCACACGTATACTTCTGTAAGTATTTTCAATAAGCTCACTGGTTGGCCAACTTTAATTTGACATGTTTGTTACTTTTCTTTGTTCCTGATGTTTTGTCTGAAATGAATAAACATTTTTTGATGCCCTTCCAGGAAAAGTTAACAGCGTCCTTCTTCGGGAACTTTCTAAATGGTGTCAGTTATAAATGATCACAAAGGTGAGTTGGCAGAAGCATGGGCTGTTATGCAACTGATCCTCCTGACTGTGGCTAAGTGCAGAATGCTTGATCTTCTCTGACTCTCTGAATTATTCATATTTATCTTTCTCTTTCTGGGTCTCCGGTTTCCATTTCTCTCATTTCATCTCTGCCTTTCACTGTTTCTCAGGGGTTCTCCTTACCACAGCCTCCTCCCCTTTCCTCATGTTGAAAAGGTTCCTGAACACCAGATTCCTTCACCTCTGATGTAGAGAAGGTTCAGCTACTATATCCTGCCAACAATGAAGTGGAAAAAGGTTTTCAGGCTCCTGGGTTTCTAAAAGAATCCAGCCCAATCACCAAGTGCTATTAAGAAAAAAATGTGATTTGGGTATAATCTCAGGTCAATGCAAATCACAGGAAGTCTTGGTTTCCTGTTTCCTGTTTCCCAATTCATTTCTGCTGTTATCCCTCCCCCTTCCATTTGTATATTTTCTGTTAGGCCATTAGTGACAAGCCATTCTCTCCAGACGATCAGACTTAGAGCTGTCCAGAAGAAATTCCACAGCTGTTGAAAAGTACAGGTGAGAAAACTTTGCCTGGGGGTCTGCACAACCTGGTGGTAAAATTACATTCAGTAGATTGACAGCACAGTGGAGCTTCACCTATGAAACAGAGGAGGACTGGGGGTGCAGTTTCATAGACAGAATGCTTATCTAGCAAACACAAAGCCTAGATTTTATCTCTGTCTTTTTAATATATATTTTTTATTTAAAAGGGTTTTTCATGCTTGCTCTCCCTTCCCCCTCCCAATTCCTCCCAGTCCTCCCTCAGCCCCTTTCCACCCCAGACCCCCATCCATTCCCCAAGGAGGGCAAGGCGTCTCAAGGTGAGTCAGTTCAGTCTGGTATATCCATTTGAAGTAGGTCCGATTCCCTCGTTCCAATATTAGGGTTGGGTTAGGTGTTCCTCTGTAAGGAATAGGCTGCAAGATATCTTTATAGAGGGAGCCACCATGGGGTTGGAAAGAGGCCAGGTGCTAGAGAAATCTCTAAGAATGCACAAGATGTCCCTGGCTAGGACTCCAACCAGTAGTGGAAGGGATGCCTAAACAGGACTTCTCCTATAATCAAATGAATGACCACCCTAAGTGTCATTATAGAACCTTCATGCAGCAATGAATAGAGATAGAAGCAGAGATCCCTAGCTAAGCACCAGGTTGAGCTCCCTGTCCAGTCCAGCTAAAGAGAGAGAGAAGAATGTATATGAACAAAGAAATTCAAATTATAAGGAGGAGTCCTACAAAGACGTCTGGCTGTAGCTTTTGGAAGCTCACTGTATCAAAAACAGCCACTGGGGAATCTTCAGGAAAAGGAACTGAACCCTCCAAAGGTAGATGACTGGCAAATGGCATGGGCAGTATGTGAAACTTTGTGTAGTAGGATCAGACTATGTTCATGTGCATCTGGGGTTTTATCTTTAACACCACATAAAACAGACACCGTGCCACCCTCCTACAATCTCAACATTGGAGTTGTACAGACAAGAGAAGCAGAAGTCTAAGAAGTATAAGAAAGATACTTATAGTAAGTTCAAGATCAGCCTGGACTACATGGAGAAATATAAAATAAAGAGGTGAATACAGTAATACATATCCCTCTTCTGGTATGTTTTGCTGCAGAAGAAAGTCAAAGGCATAGTTGAAAACTAAAGGCTGATATGAAGTAGTTAACTTAGATTAAGAATGGAATGTTCTAGAGCATATTGATTTGCTTACTTGCTAGGAGAAATCAGCAAAAAGTGTTGAATGTGTACTAGTAAGGGACAGCATTCTTGGAAAATGTAAGTTGTAAGGATTTGTGGGATTTTCCAACAGGGGAAAGGTCTTAGGCTGGGATACTTGTCTTCTATGAGTCCAGAGAATGTACTTCAGGAGTGTGGAAGGTAGTGGTTGTGCTGTAGCATGAAGAGAGGCATAGGCTGTGTTGAGTGGGTGGAAGTAAGGCTTAAGGCTTTAAAGAAAAAAAAAACAGAAGGAACAAAGTTGTTCTTATAAGTCATAGGAAATGGGAGGAAAAAGTCAAGTATGAGAGCAGAGAAGAGCCTGTAAGCAGACAGGTCCCACATGCTTTATGGATTCTGTTGTAGAATGTGCCTCTGACTCCTCCAGAACTGCTAATTTTAGTTGTTTTCCCATTAGTCAAGTTCAACTTTATCAGGGTGATGATGTGGTACAGTGATTGCCAGGTTTAAAGGCCTCTCTAAATGGTGGCTAATAACATTCCTATTCAATCCAAACTACACTCTTCTTCCTCCAACCATAGATGAGGGCAGATCTCATTGTTCTTCTGCTCTTGCATGTTCTGACCTGTCACTGAAAAATCTTCTTTGTTTGTTGCCTCAGAGATTCTTGAGAACAAACAGCCCTCGTCCCAGAATGGTAGTTGGCAGCTGGTGGAATGTGGGGAAAGAGGAGACACTTCAAATTGTTTCTGAAACTGTAAAGCATTGAGATTCAATAATAATGTGAGCTACACATGGGGCTTTAGGCTGTCCTGTGGATGCTTTAAAGAAATAGAGAGAATCTCAGGGTTGGAGCTGTAGCTCAGCAGGAAGAATGTGTATCCAGCATACAAGCCCAGGATTCAAAACCCCCACATCATGTAAGCAGAGTATTGTGCAAACCTGAAATCTCAAAATTTGGGAGATGGAAGAAGGAGGACTAGAAGTTTAGGTTTATTTCTAGCAAATTTGAGTTTCTTGAGTCCTTATCTCAAAAGCATTCTTCTGTAATCAGACTGGTGACCACCCTAATTGTCATCACAGAACCTTAACCCATAACTGGTGAAAACAGATCAGATATCCTCAGCTAAGCACTGGGCCAAGCTCCTGGAGTTCAGTTGAAGAGAGGGAGGAGAGACTATATGAGCAAAGGGGTCAAGATCATGATGGGGAAAACCACAGAGACAGCTGACCTGAGCTAGTGGGAGCTCATGAACTCTGGATTGATAGCTGAGGAACCTGCATGGGTTCAAACTAGGCCCTCCGAATGTGGGTAACAGTTGTGTGACTTGGTTTGTTTGTGTGTACCCTGGCAGTGAGACCAGGATTTATCCCTGTGCATGGCTGGCTTTTTAGAGCCCATCCTCTATGGTAGGATACCTTGCTCAGTCTTGATGCAGGGAGGGAGAGGCTTAATCCTGCCTCAACTTGATATGCCAGGCTTTGTTGACTCCCCATGAAAGGCCCTATCCTCTCTAAAGAGTGGATGGACAGAGTGGGGAGAATAAGAGAAAGAGAGGGAGTGGGAACTGTGACTGGTATGTAAACTGCAAAAAAATAAAATAAATTTAATGCAAAAACAAAACAGAGAAAAAAGTGAAGGATGAGGGGAGTAGAAGGAAAATCAGAGCTATCTAGGCTTGATAGCACACATCTGTAATCCTACCATTTCGGAAGCAGAAGCTGAAGGACTATTATAAATTCAAGGCCAGCCTGTTCAGCACAAAAAAAATTCCAGGCCAATCAGGGATACAAAAGAACTTATGTGGAATAAAAGGAGGAGAAGGAAGAGAGAGGAATGGAGGAGGAAGGGCAGGGGAAAGGAAGCAACTGAAAGGAATTAATTTTAATTGACTATTTGTTCAACAATTACATCAAGGACTGTAAACATTATTAATAAGGAATCAAAACCTGCTTCCTTCAATGCCTTTCAAATCCGATGGTCACTGTTACTCTTTCCCATTTCATATTGGAGTTGATACTATATGAGTCAGCTCCTCTTCCAAGGAAGGTAGTGTGGCAGAACAGGGTCTCAAAAGACCTTTACTGAAGTTTCAGACTGAGAGAATGAGTGACTATACAAAGTTCATTTAATGTTTTGGATCTGATTTCTCATTTTCAGAAGCATCAGTGATAAAAAGAGTGTCGCCTCTGGCTGAAGAGTTGGTTCAGTCAATAAAGCCAATGATAAAAGATCAGATCACCAACATCCACATAAAAGCCAGGCACAGTAGTGTGGTGTGGGCCCTCAACTTCAGCACTGGGAGAGGGAAGAAGTTAGGAGCAGATATTTGGAGATAACTGGCCAACCAGTGTAGCTCTAAGTTTAGCAAGAGACTTTGTCTCAAAAACATAAGGCTAAGAGTAACCAAGGAAGACATCTGACATTGACCTCTGACCTCTGCACACACACACTCACACACAAATGTTATTCAGTACATGCTGCTTGCCAATTGCTTAATCACATCCAAGGCTATTAACTCATTTTTCCTCTCTCCTCCACTTAAGGAAGTCTTCCGTTAATATTAGGGAAACCCATTTTTGACATAACCAATATTTTGCTTACTTAATCCGATGAAATTTAACACCCACCACATATTGGAACCCTCATTTCTTCTTTGCCCTTTCCCGCCCTCAGGTGCCTTGAGGAAATCTCATAGACAGAAAGAACATTATTTCCTTCCACTAATATAATCTCAAAGAAGTGGCCAGAGAGACAGCTAAGTGGGATATACACATGTATACATAAATAAAAATAATTTAAAATTAATTTCAAAAAGATAATTTCAACTGGATATTCAAAACTAAATAATTTTCCTTGAAAATATATGTACAAATCACAACATACAGACTAATGGGTTGTATTTACAACTGTGTGTATGTGGTGTAACGACACAGAAAAAAGAGGCTAGGTATTTGAAAGAGGCCAGGAGGGAAACATGTGGGACAGGTAGTCTGGAAGGAGGAAAGGGAAGGGGAGGATGATGAAATTATAATATTAAATATAAACAAACATCTCAGAGACTGTCACCTGAAGCTGTTACTCATGTAAATGTCCTCTCTGAGCAGAGGAGGGGGTCTTCATTGAAGCCCTAGGAAGGAAAGAAGTAGGTGTGTAATGAAGTGTTCATGTATAGTGGTGGGTTCATGACTATCTCTCTGGGCCACTGAAGCTGTCTTCTGCCGGTTTCTTGATGTCCACACACCATATGTTTTTGTTGTGGGAAAATACATGTAATAAAAAGTCCACGTAATCCTTTTTCTTGTTGATGTCATTACTTGCATGAAAAGGCCACCAACCTTAGTTTTTGGGACATTTGCCCTGGACCTGGGAGTCATGTACTTGGGTTGACTGGTTGCCCTAAGGAGTCTCCTCTCTCTGCTTCCCCAGCACTGAGATTTTTAGGTAGGTTCATGCTACATTTCCAGGCTTTGTGTGAAGGCTGGACATCCAAACGTAAGTTCTCATGTTTCTGTGGCAAGCACTTTACTAACTGAGCAATTTCTTTAGCCCCTTGTTGTTTGTTTCCTGAGACAAGATCTTGCCATGCTTTTCAGTATGGTCTTAAATTTGCTATGTAGCCCATGCCAGCCACAGAGTCAAAATCTTCCTGCCCCTGCCTTCCAAGAGCTGAGGTGACATGAGTACACCCCCACCACACCCAGTTTAAACTTTACCATTTGAAAATTAAGTGTCATTAAGTGCACTTAAAATGTTTTGCAACCATAACCCTATCTAATTCTAGAACTATTGCATCACTCAAAAGCAAACAAATTCCATACCCTTTGAGCAATAATTCTTCTCTCCACCTTCATCAGGCCTCTGTAGCGACTAGCATACAGTTTCTTGTAAACTTGTCTATTCTGGATATTTATTGTAAACTGAATAATTTATCATATGAAATTTTGTGCTATAACTTTAAACCGTATCTATCATATCATGTATTAGTTCTTCATTATTTTGTTTTGCTTTTTTGAGAGAGTCTCATTGCATATCCTATGGAATACAGACCTAAAACTTAGCCATCTCCCTGCCATAGTACCTCTCCTCCTACTGAAAAGTTGCCTCAGTCAGATTAGCCTGGCAACCAGTCAGGCTACTATGTAGCATTTTCTTGACTAACAATTGATGTAGGAGGGCTGGAGGGAGCCAAATAATGCAGAAGCACTGTCTGCTCTTCTGCAGGTCCTAAGTTTATTTCCCAGCACTCACATGGTAGCTCAAAACCATCTATAATGAGATCTGGTGCCTTCTTCTGGTGTGTGGGAATATGCACAAGCAGAACACTGTATACTAATAAATAAATAAACCTTAAAAAAATTGATGTAAGAGGGCTCAACTTACTGAATGTGGTGCCACACTTGGTTGCGTCGTTCTGTGTTGTATAAGAAAACATGTGAGCAATCCATCATATCAAGCCAAAAAGCAACACTCCTCCATGTCCTCTTCTGTTTTTAACAATCCAGTGAGGGCTGCCTTCTGGAATATTGACCTATCTTCTTCACTTAATCTTGTATTGAATTGTTGAGCACAAATTTTACCTACATATTATTTGCCCAATTTTTGTTTTTGTTTTTTCCTCTTGCAAGTTAAAAGACCTACATCAGCCAAGTAGTTGCTTTGTGGGCAGAGTTAGCAAATTATGGAAATAGGCACAACCTTCCCCTATCTGATAAGAGTTTGAATACATAGGTAAGCATGTTAGGCAATGAAGAGCTTGCTCTAGTTTGAGTGTGAGGGACTGGGAGGGAAAATAGATTTGGTACAGCAACAAAGGCAAGGAAAACTGCCTTTTTTGGCATTTTCTTTTTCTTTTTCTTTTTTTTTTTTTTTACAATAAGAATTTGTACTTTATTTTTTTTTTTGGATTTTTTTTTTACAATGAAAACGATTATCATGTATTGTCCAGGAGAAATAAAGAGTGTTAACATAAATGGATCAATAGCCAATGAGAACAACATCAAGTAAGAAATATATTAAATGTTCCAATCATAGGTAAATGGCAGCTTACAAAGATTACTAGAAAAGCTGTCCTATCCTGAAGGATCTAATATCCTTTTAGCTAAGATACAAAAAGATTATAACTGTAATGATCTAGTCTTCAACCCATCAAAGACCTGAGAAGGAAAATAATATTACCTGAGTAAACAGGAAGTATAAGCAAACTGTTTCAAAAAATTGCAAATGACAGAGACAGCTGGCTGCCTGGACATTCATCAAATGTTTCTTTGCAATGCTGGGGCATCTACTTTTGTCTATAGGCCTAGAATATTTTACAGATCATTATCAGAAATAAGATATTTTAAAAAACCATCTTACCCTGTCTTGGCAAGGTTCAGAAGTCACTTTTCATTGTGTCCTGCTTATCCAGAATGAAATGCTTACTTTCAGGAGCTAAGGCAAGTACAGTTCTTTGCCTAATAGACTACTTTTTGTCAAGAAGAAGACAAACTCCATATGGAATGTCTTCAATGCTCAACAATCTTTTGGGAGAAAATTGGTGCTGCCAGAAGCAATTATATCTCACTTCAACAGAAATCTAAGTTATATTTTCTAGGTCTATGAAATGTTTGAAGATTACCTATCAGCATGGCATATATATTTATATATAGAGAAAACATTGCTAACATGTTTATAAATATGTCAAGCATGGATGACTATTAATCTATAGTTCTTATCAACCTAAATAACTTAAAGACTAAGGCTTCACATTATAAAAACAAGCAATCTATAAACAGATGTATAGTATACAAATATCTCAAATTGGTAACAATATACAAGAATATCTTTTTTTTTCTTCTTTATTTTGTATTTATCAAAAAAACAGTAAAATGAATTTGAAATGCTGAAAAGTTAACAATAACTATAAAGAAGATAAAAATCATAAGCATGACTTATCAAGGGTGATAATGCAAATAAGATTGCTACACATATATTTACTTTGTGTTCAGCTTTCCCTCTGAGTTTTTTTTCCATCCCTCTATATCCTTATTCAAGGTCCCTTCCCCCTCCCACCACATCAGGTCATTTTTATTCTCTGCAACTCCCACTCCCCTCCCTGGGCAGGGAGCAGACAGTCCTATGGTCCCCCTGACCCAATAATGCTTGGATCAGTCTCCACTCCTGGCTTTTTTTGGCATTTTCAAAGACAGGTCCTGAAGAGATCACTCAGTGGTTAAAGTGATTATATACAAGTGTGAAGGCCAGAGTTTGGATACCCATAAACCCATGTAAATATCAGTTGAGAACAGTGGTTTACCTATGAGTCCAGTCTCAAAAGGTGGAGAGAGTCAGTCCCCAAAGTAATCTGCCTAGCAAGGTTAGTCATTGCAGTGAAAGCTGGGTTTCACTGAGATAGCCTGCCTCTATGAAAAAAGTCGAAGACTGGTAGGGAATGATGCCTGACATCAGCCTCGGGGCTCCATATATATGCAATCATACATGCCAAAAAAAAAAAGCACTTGTGAAAAATAGAAAAAATAAAGCCAGGGATAGCAGCATACATACACCCAAATCCCAGCACCCAAGAAAAAGAGGCAGGCAGATTTCTGTGGGATTACATCCACTTTTGTCTGTAGAGAGAGTTCTAGGCTAGAAAATAGAATACCTAGGACTCTGTCTCCAGGTAGAAAACAAAAGTTAAATAAGTACCCCTGTTTCTTAATGTTCTAGGAGTGAACAAAATGGACACCAACATCTCTCTCCTCATGAACATGTCTGCCGGGAACCCCATGAATGTGTCTATGAGGGCCCAATCAGCATCTGCTGGCCACATTGTTCTGGATGTCTTCTCATATTTGATGCTTGCAGTCACCTTCATCCTTGGAGTGCTGGGCAATGGGCTTGTGATTTGGGTGGCTGGATTCCGCATGGCCCGAACAGTCACCACCATCTCTTACTTGAACCTGGCCATTGCTGACTTCTGCTTTACCTCTACTTTGCCATTTCTTATCGTCTCCAAGGCCATGGGAGGACAATGGCCATTTGGTTGGTTCATGTGCAAGTTTATATATACCATAGTAGATATAAACCTGTTTGGAAGTGTCTTCCTGATTGCAGTCATAGCATTAGACCGCTGTATTTGTGTCCTGCATCCAGTCTGGGCTCAGAATCACAGAACCGTGAGTCTGGCAAAAAAAGTAATCATTGGAACCTGGATATGTGCTTTTCTCCTTACCTTGCCCGTTATCATTCGTGTAACCACAGTACCTAATAGCCCTGAGCCAGGAAAAACAGCCTGCACATTTGACTTCTCCCCCTGGACCACAGATCCTGTAGAGAAGAAGAAGGTGGCTATCACCATGCGTACCATCAGAGGAATCATCAGGTTCATCATTGGGTTCAGCACACCCATGTCCATTGTTGCTGTTTGCTATGGGCTCATAGCCACTAAAATGCACAGTCAAGGCCTAATCAAATCCAGCCGTCCCCTTCGGGTTCTTTCTTTTGTTGTGGCTGCCTTTTTCCTATGCTGGTGCCCATATCAGATAGTGGCCCTCATAGTCACAATTAGAATTGGTGAACGCTTGAATAGAATGGCTCAAGGAATCAAAATTGCAGTGAATGTAACAAGCTCTGTGGCTTTCTTCAACAGCTGTCTCAACCCACTGCTCTATGTCTTCATGGGCCAGAACTTCAGAGAGAGACTAATCCAGTCCCTGCCTGCCAGTCTAGAGAGGGCCTTGAGTGAGGACTCAGCCCAGACCAATGACACAGGCATCAACTTAGACAACAACTCCTCTTTACCTTCTGAAGACAATGTACAGGCAAAGTAAAGAGAGGGCTCAACTCCAGGCTTCAACCTGCTTTGAGTTCCACTGTGCTATAGATATTCCCTGTTGACCTCAAGCTTTCAACTCAGAAAAACATGAGGTGACTTTTTGGGGGTTTTGTACCTCAACCCACGCTGGTCAATAAAGCTAAAAGACAAAAAGAACATACATTTTCTTGTCAGTTTGAGATAGTTGCAAATGACTGCTAGTGCTATAGTGTTGTTAGTAATACTGTTCACTGTCCCCTAACAGGCTATCAACTCACAAATTCTTATAAGTGTCCTTTTGTGGATAATAGGTATATGTTTCCTTTAGGAAGAAAGAAAGGGAAAGACTTCTATCCTGATCACAATATATAATTTCCTGACCCCTTATGTTGAAATATTTGTCATATCACTTTCCCTAATAAGACCAGTGTTTTCACTTATAGCTCTTAATGTACAACCAAATTAGAACACTTTGAATAGTATCTGATATTTGAAGAATCTGCTCCAAAGTGAATGAACTCAGAATGGAACTGCAGATTTTACTACAAGCAGTAATGAAAAGGTGCCATCCACCATACTCTCCTGCACACACACACACACACACACACACACACACACACACACACGGATTTGTCTTGACTACTTTGACTAGAGTAAGGTAAAATATTTTTAAAAAAAAAACTTTATTTACTTTATTTGCCTTGGTGTTTGCCTGGAACTAGGAACTGGAACTACAGACAGTTGTGAGCTGCCATGTGGGTGCTGGGAATTGAACCCTGGTCCTCTGGAAAAGCAGTCAGTGCTCTTAACCACTAAACCATCTCTCCAGCCCCAAGATGAAGTCTTAAAATAGTTTTAATATATAGTTTCCTGCTGGCTAGGGATTTTGAACATTCATTTAAATGTTTTGCAACCATTTGTAATTTATCCTTTGAGAAATATGTTTTCTCTATTGCCTGTTTTTTAATTGGATTATTTGTTTCCTTTATGTTTAGTATTTATTATTATTTAGTTTTTTGTATATTTTAGATACAAGACCTATGTCAAATGTCCAACTCATACAATTTTTTTTTCTCATTCTGAAGAAGCCTTCTGTACTTGAGAGATGGTATTTTTTTCTGTATGGATGCTTTTTAGTGTCAGTGGGTTTCATTTATTTATTGTTGGTCTTAATACCTGTACTTTAAGGTCCGATTTAAAAAGTCTTTTCCTGTGCCAATGAGTCCAAGCATACTCCTTGCTTGTTCCTATATCAGGTTCAGGGCTTCATGTCTGATGTTGTAATCTTTGATCCACTTGGAGCTGAGTTTTGTGCAGAGTGAGAATAAGGAGACAGTTTTTCTCTTTTACATGTGAATATCGAGGTTAGCCATTACCATTTGTTGAAGATGCTGCCTACTGCAGTGGGAGTGTGGACTTATATCTAGATCCTCAATTCTATTTCAGTGATCAATAAATTTGCTGTCAGGCTATTGCATGCTGTTTCTATTATATGTGTATAGATCTATAGCACAGTTATATAGTGCTAGGAGGTGCTATGCACATCACCAGAAAAGAAATCACCAGTCTTACCCATTTGTGAACACACAGAGCTATAATAGCAACCATCCTGGAAAGACATCCATTAGCACAATACTGGCATAAACATCATGAGATTAACGAACCATTTTCTTATTGGATTTAAGGCCCACTACAAAAATCAAAACCCATACATGCCACCATTATCAGATCCATGAGCCTAAGACTGAAGAGGTCACAGGCCCTAGTTGAGAACCTTCTACTGCTATTACCCTAAATAGATATAGTGTTAACAAACTAGTAATCACTGTTCATTCTACACATAGATTAGTGAATCTCCCAACTACCATCACATAAGGGTCATTTTCCTGGAGATAATAATGAATACAGAGACTCACAGTTGGTTAAGGTATAGAAAATAAGAGACTAATGAATGCTTAACCCTAAATGGAAAATGCATATCATATACAACCTCCTAAGGTTCAGGGATCATTATGAAACAGGGCATAGAAAGGCTGTAAGAACCAGAGATAGCAGCTTACTACAAGGAAATAGTCCTTTCTAGGTACAACAGGAAAGCTGCGCATACAAACACACAGCAGTTATGAGAGTGTGAACAGTACCTGTACAAGCTCAAGACAACCCAAATCCCAGTCTGGAAAGAAGAGGTGAGCATGAATTAACACACCAACCTGAGGAGTTATTAATAGCTGGAAGCTCGTGGGAGAAGAGTCTTTTTTTAAGGGTACAGTCTATGCTAGTCCAAACATGTTCCACTGGAAGAACAAACATCTGGGAGTATGTGGGTAGCACAAACTTTATTGGCTGGGTTTTCAAAACAGAAATTAGGATACAAAGCTAAGTAGGTAGGAAAGAGAAGAGGGAGTAGTTCTGGGGAGAGTTGGGTAATGAGATTAATATGATCAAAATAAATTGTATGAAATTCACAAAGAACTAATAAAGAAATGAGAAAAAATAAAATTTTCAAAAAAGCATCTGAGGAAATCCTTGATTTGCAACAAAGTCAGGCAGATTTGTAAGTAACATTGTGGATGCCCCTCCCCACTTTTTAAGACAGGATCTCATGCATTCCAAATACAAGAAGACCTTTAATCAGTCTCTCTCTCTCTCTCTCTCTCTCTGTGTGTGTGTGTGTGTGTGTGTGTGTGTGTGTGTGTTTGTGTGTGTGTGTATGCTCATCTGGATACCAGAGGTCAATGTCTGGTGAGTTCCTCTATTGCTCTCAGTGAATCCAGAGAATACCAATTTATTAGACTCACTAGATTTACCAACGTGCTAGATGGTCAGTGTACTCTGGTGTTCTGCTTGTCTGAACCTCCCTAGCTCTGGCATCATGTATGTGCACTGTTGTTCTTATCTTTTAAATGAGTAGTTCTGGAGGTATGAAGTCAGGATCTCATGCTTCCATAGCAAGCCCTTTACCCACTAAGTTGTCTGCCCCAGACCATGAACAGGTCATCCTCCCTTTCTGCTAAGACTACAAACGTTTGTCATCACACCTGTCTTGTTTGCTGCTGGGGATAGAATCCAGAGCTTCCAGGATTCTGAAAGCAGGCTACTAAAGGAACTATATCCCTAGCCCAAAGTTACTGAGCTGTTACCTGGAGTAATTAGCATCTCTGTGATGCACTAACCCAGAGTACAGTATCAGAATTGAATTAAATAATAGGACTCTGAGAAGGTATCCACAAAAAAAGACGCATCTCTTAGAAACACATCTGTTTCTAAGGATCTCTAAGAAATACATCTGTTTTCACAAGTGCTATAAAAAATTAGATTTCTCCCATCAGTCCTCATCCCAGAGGATAACAAAGCAACCACCAAGGTGAAAAATACCATGAGAAGGGAGTAGGGTTAGGGTAAAATTGGGAGTGTGAGAAGCTTAGGAATGAGGGTAATGAATAGTATCTTAGTTCCTGGAGATGGTTCTGTCTTAACCACTAGTTGTACTGACACAGTAAAACCACATCCCTTCCTATTTGAAAATCAGAAGGAAACCTACTTCCTGTTACTCAAGTAACCCCAAGCCTACTTCCCCTCTTTTTTCCTGAATTCTGTTCAGAAATATGTTAAGATTGGGACACACTACACAGATGACCAGAATCAAGAAAAACTCCAGAGTGAAATCAGGAGAAAATACTCTGTGTTCAAAATATATATTCCTAGATTAGGAAATTAGCAAGGCTGGAGAGAGGAGTCCCAGACTCCCAAGACTCAGGGCTTCATTTCTTTGAGTGTCTGTTTTCTGGTTTGTAAAATGAGTGATTGGCCTGTTGACAGGTCTGTAGTACATTCTATCAATTAGTGATTGATGTGGGTGGGTCTCGCCCAGTGTGAGCAGTGCCCCCTCTGGGCAAGTAGTGTTGCTTTGTATAAGAGGCAAGCTGTCCAGCTGGAGATACAGCTTAATGGTTAAAAGCATTTGACATTTCTTGTGGAGTTTCTGAGTTATGTTTCCAGCATTCACATGGTGATTCTCAAACATATATAAATCCAGGCCCAGGAGATCTAATAACTCTTTCTGGTCTCTGTAGGCACCAAGTACACACATGTGATAAACATATACACATGCAGACAAAACACTCCTATACATACTACAAAATGAGGGACATTTTAAAGAAGAGGAAGGACAAGAGGTGGCGGCAAGCTGAGCAAGTCATGAGAATCAAGCTGGCTAATAAGCAGCCCTCCTCCATGGTCTCTGACTCTAGATTCTTGCCTTGAGATCTGTTCCTGAATTATTTCCCTTCACGGTGAACTAAAAGTTACAAGATGGTGGTTGCAGTTTATCACTGCCTAGAAACCATCTAGGACAAAGAGGTTACTGACAATCCCTCCCAGAAAGGTTGTAGAATTGCAGAACGCAAACACTAATTTCATTGTTTTACAGGACAGAGGAGTAAATTGTCACTATGTTGACTACTGTGGATATGCTTCAAAAACATAGAGTTATGAAAGATACCAGGAGCAAACACAGATATCCTAGGTAGTTCCACCTACCTGAGGCTGAATAAGGTAGACAGTGGTGTGCAAGATGGCTTAGTAGGGAATGGTACTTGCTGAGAAGCCTTCTGTCCAGAGTTCCAGATTTCAATCCCAGGAACTCACCTGGTGAAAAAACAGAACTGATTCTTTTTTTGAAAGATTCATTTATTTACTATGTATGCAGTGATCTGCTGGCACGTATGCCTACACACCACAAGAGGCCATGGAATCTCATTATAGATGGTTGTGTTATACCCATGTCTTGAAGATCCCCAAAGACTACCACAGAGTTGGATTCACTGCAAAATGCATGAGGGTTTTATTGTTATGAACAGGTTTCAAACAAACCTAAATCGATAACCTTCATTCCGATGCAGCAGAAGACTATTAGCTCCAAGCCCCAAGGGGAGGGGCATTAAAAAAAAAAAAAAAAGCCGGAGACAGTCTGCTGCGGGAGCTTCTGAAGTGTACTGTAGCTGAGCCTACAGTTGGTTGGCGCTAGGGCCACGCCTCGGCAACAGGTCCCTCCACGTGCTTTTCGGTGGCTCCATGGAACTGGAGGAGTTGGGGATCCGTGAGGAATGTGGGGTGTTTGGGTACATCGCTTCTGGAGAGTGGCCCACGCAGTTAGATGTGCAGCATGTGATCACTCTGGGACTCGTGGGGCTGCAGCATCGGGGTCAGGAGAATGCTGGTATTGTGATCAGTGAAGGGAGTTCAGTACCATTCAAGGTGCATAAGGGAATGGGTCTTGCAAATCATGTTTTTACTGAAGAAATTATATGCCTCAAACCTTGGAATCGGTCACACGAGATATGCCACGACGAGAAAATGTGAGCTGGAAAATTGCCAGCCGTTCGTTGTTGAAACTCTACATGGGAAAATAGCCGTGGCCCATAATGGTGAGCTGATAAATGCAGCTCGCTTAAGAAAAAAGGTTCTGCTCCATGGTATTGGGCTTTCCACATCCTCTGATAGTGAAATGATTACCCAGTTACTTGCGTATACCCCTCCTCAGGAACAAGACGATACCCCAGACTGGGTAGCAAGAATTAAAAACTTAATGAAGGAAGCGCCCACAGCATACTCTCTGCTTATAATGCACAAAGATGTTATTTATGCAGTGCGTGATCCCTACGGAAATCATCCTCTATGCATTGGTCGTCTTATTCCAGTTTCTGACATAAATCACAAAGAGAAAAAATCTTCAGAAACTGAAGGATGGGTGGTGTCTTCAGAATCCTGCAGCTTTTTATCTATTGGTGCAAGATATTGCCATGAAGTCTAGCCTGGAGAAATTGTAGAAATATCCAGACATGGTATCAGAACTCTTGATATAATTCCAAGGTCTGCAGGAGACCCGGTGGCTTTTGTATCTTTGAATATGTTTATTTTTGCAAGACCAGATAGTATGTTTGAAGACCAAATGGTTTATACAGTAAGGTATCGCTGCGGCCAGCAACTGGCCGTTGAAGTGCCTGTGGAGGCCGACTTGGTCAGCACAGTTCTAGAATCAGCTATGCCTGCTGCTCTTGGGTATGCAGCCAAGTGTGGACTGCCATATGTGGAGGTGCTGAGTAAAAACCGATATGTTGGAAGAACCTTCATTCAGCCAAACATGAGGTTAAGACAACTGGGTGTTGCAAAAAAATTTGGCGTGTTGTCTGACAACTTTAAAGGCAAAAGAATTGTTCTCATAGATGATTCAGTTGTGAGAGGCAATACTATCTCACCCATCATAAAACTCCTCAAAGAATCCTGGGCAAAAGAGGTGCACATTCGAGTTGCTTCGCCACCAATAAAATATCCTTGCTTCATGGGAATAAATATACCTACAAAAGAAGAGTTGATAGCCAATAAACCAGAATTTGGACATCTTGCAGAATACCTCGGAGCAAACAGTGTGATATATCTCTCAGTGGAAGGACTGGTTTAGTCTGTGCAACAAGAGATAAAATTCAAAAAGCAGAAAGTGAAAAAACATGATATTCCAATTCAAGAAAATGGAAATGGTCTGGAGTGTTTTGAGAAGACAGGACACTGTATGGCTTGTCTCACTGGGCAGTACCCTGTGGAACTGGAATGGTAGTTTCCTGGACAGAGCTCCTTGAGACTGAAAGTCACCCTGAAGTGGTCTACATACTGTTATAAACTTGGTACAGAATAAAGTAGATACCACATGTCTATGTATGTATACCTTTATAGGCTTTGAGAATTTCGGAAGTTACTAAATTGATATAATTGAATCAAGAGGATTACATTTAATACAACATGTATGTATTCTTTTTATATAAGATTTGGCTTTTCACCTAGGGGAAGGCAAGAGGTTAGTGTTATTTCCCAAATCCATGCTTGAAGAGTTTGCAAGAGGTTTGAGTTAAGGATGTGTAATACACACAGGACACAGGGCATTATAATGTTTCATTAAAAAATTGAATTTATTTTACCCCATAGGGATTTATCTGTACTGTCAGGCCTGTTGTTATGGTCTTGATCTTAGATTTCCCCTCCCCCACATACACATATCTGTGGTTCTGGGGACCAATGGAAAACTCAAAAGTGAGGGAGGAGAAAGACTACTTGGGAAGCTGTGGCAGGGGATTCTTGAGTTCAAGGTCAGTCTGGGTTTTCCTGCCTCAAGATAAAAGTGCCGCGGAGCCCCTCTCCCCTTATTTAATAAATCATTAGTGTATCTAGTACACAGTAAGAATGTGAATACATGCCATATTAATAGCATGTCGCCATTAGCTTTTGCTAAATTACTTTGCAGTTTCTTGAGATGGGGGAACGTGTACAGGTTTGCAGACTTTGGCATCTCTCTTTGGGATATACCAAAAATGACTGAAAAACGTAACTGAAGCCTTTTTTCTTCTACTCTTGACTAGAAGATGTGATCAATAATATTTAGTGTCTAATAATACAAGTCTAACAAATATATATTGGAAAGAGAAACAAAATTAAATTCCAAGTAAATGTTTATCCTTAATTTGATTAGACTTCACTATTTGAATTGAGTGCTTGATTATTTACAGTCATGCATAAATATATACATATATGATTGAAATTGAGCAAATATAAACACAACATGGGCTGATTTTGCTTAATGGTGAAGGAGACAGGTACTGTTTGTGGAAGTTAGATTGCCTGTACCCAAGTGTCAGCTCATACTCATGTCTTTTTCTACTTTGTTTTAGTAGGTCTAGTGAGTTTTTATTTTTAATTTTTTTTATGATGCAGACTTAGAGGACTGAGGTGATTTGCTTACTAACTTGTTTGTGTAAAATTTTTCACATACAAAAATAATTAATTCAATATTGCCAAAATTGGTATAGTTTCCAAGCCCATTTAGAATTGTAGTATTTATTAAGAACTGAATTACTAGTCTGCATTTGATATATAGTCTTGTGTGTTACATCATCCGCAGGTCAGGATATAATGGTGGTCCTTTTAGTGGTCACCACTAAAGGCTAAGGTCATGTGCTGCAGTGGCTGCAGTGACCCTGTGGCAGACTGGCATTTTACAGCCACTATAGCCTCTTCTGTTAAGTGGCAGCATGGAGGGTAAGGCTTTAGGTCAGTTTTAAAATGGCCTTATTTAAATTTGATGTTTTAAAAAGAAGCTCAGGGAAGGTACTGAAACCAAAATCTAACTTGACTTTTGTGTTTTCCATAGTTTCTATTTTGTTTTATTGGAATACTTTTATAAAGGGAAATAATGTTGTGATCCTTTGATAATTGTACAACTTTTCTTAATTATTTCTTCATCATGACTTTATTTCACAAGTTTCTGAATATGAATTAAATTAACATTTCTACTAGTTTCAAGCCTTTTATCTGATATAAATGTCTATAACTATATGCTGAAAAAGACGAAAAATGTATTTGAACACAATGCCACAAACTGATGTAAGCCTACATTTTTGTTACCTTTTTGTGACTTTTTTTAGTGATAAATATATGTAATAAATGTGTTTCCATGTGTGCTCTTTAAAAAAAAAAAGCCTACATGAGTGGGATACTGCATGTCTTGGCATTCCAGGATTGGGCAAAGGGGTACAGGGTACAGTAGCTATTGGCTGAACTTTCTGGTGTGAACCTAACTTTTGAATCTATTGGCTGTCGGGTACACTCCCAGACCTGGGCCCCACCCTCAGGTACCAAAGCTTCTCTGAATCGAAGCTTTGTAAGGATAAATACTTGCCTTCACACTTCCCCCTCTAACTGGTTCCTAAGAGTTCCAATCATGGGACTAGCCTGTCTCTAGTTTCATCTAGATCTGACTCGAAGGGGTCCATGGACTTCCCAAGGTCTTAGTCTCAGTAGTAAAAGATCATCAGTATCACTTTGAGGGAGTTGTCCTTCACTCTGGAAATTGTCCTTGAGTATGAAGGAGTCTGATAATCTGGTGTGGAAATGGTGAATCCAGTGGTTATGCTGTCAACCTTGATGGCTGGGGGTGTGGTCAGCAAAACAGGTTCCAAGGACCGTAGGTGATGGCTCTTAAAGTAGACCCAGTCCCCTGGTTGAAACCTGTCAGAGAAAACACCAGACTCATAGATGGCCCTGAGCTTGGGCCACATTTCCTTGTGTGCCCAATGGGCCCCTTATGTAGCATCAAGGAGATCTTGGTCATCTAGTTCTGCCAGCAAGTTCACCTGGAGGTTAGGGATGATGGGGCAAGGGATGCCAAATACAAGTTCAAATGTGGTTAGCTTCATTTGATAAAGGAAATTCCTGGTCCTATATAAGGCAAAGGGAGCTACACAGTCTGCACCAGCTTCCAAGGTCAATTTTCAATTTAATTAGGCCCCATTTTAAAGTACAGCTTATCCTGTTTACTTGTCCTGAACTCCGGGGTCTATATGCACAATACAATTTCCAATCAGTCCCCAGAAAGGTGGCTAAACTCTGACGTACCTGAGACACAAAAGGGGGCCTATTGTCTGACCCTATCATGGATGGAAATCCATACCTGTACAGGATGTCTTCAAGTAACTTCTTTGCCACCACCTGCGCTGTTTCATGTTTGGTGGGAAAGGCTTCTGTCCATTCTGAAAAAGTGTCTAACAAAACTAGCAGATACCTTTAACCATACTTGCCAGGTTTTATTGCAATGAAGCTCACTTCCCAGTAGGCTCCAGACTTCAATGTGAGTCAACGACAGGGTTTTCAAGGTTGGCAACAGCACTGGTGAGCTGACAAGCTTTGCAGTTGGTGACAATGTTTACAATAAAGTCCTACATTCTCTGTGTTCCCATATGAGGGGAATCAGTAGATCCTGGTAAGCAGTCTCTTCTCCAGATGCTCAGACAAGATGACCTTACTGTCTGCTGCTCTCCACCTCCCATCTATACACTGGGACCTGGGGAAGGCTTTGATCCAGGAAAGATCTTCCTTAGCATACCCAGGGCTCTCTGGTAGACTAGGTACTTTAGGGTCCACTAACACATGTGCAAAAACTACATCAGTCTAGAGTGCCACCTGTCAGGTGGTTCAACCTGCCAGTCTGTTGCCCCTGAGAACAGGTCCATCCCCTCTCTGGTGCTCTAGGCAATAGACAATGGTCAGTTTCATGGGTAACCATGGAGCTTTAGAGAGGGCTATCAGCTCCACTTGATGGTGGTAGCACCAGCTCTACAGTGGCAACTGCCAGTCCTGCATACCTTTGGTCATCCTGCCTGAAACTGCTGTCATCAGCGTACCAGGCAACCTTTGTACTGGGCAACATAATGTCCCACAAGTCAAGGGCTAAAGTTGCTGTGCATCTGGGCCAGGATCCCGGAGCAGTCTTGCAGTGGCGCTTCTAAGTTAGAATTGGTTGACTGGGCAGTAGAATAATAGCTGGATTCAGGGCTGAGAGTGCCTGGAAAGTTATTCTAGCAGGGTTAAACAACATTGTCTGGTACTGAATTATTCTGGCATTGCTCAGCCACCAATCAGGGGGCTGCTTGAGAACTCCTTCAAGTGCATGAGGGGGAGGGTTATGGTGAGAATTTGTCCCAGGGTCAACTTGTCAGCAACCTTGACCAATTGGGCCAAAGCCACTATTGTGCAGAAGCAAGGTTGTCATCCAAACTCTCACCCGCCTAGCGGTAGTGTGTATGGGGATTCCAAGATCTGTCTCCTTCCTTATGTCTGAAAGCCATCACTGCCCTTCCTTCAGGATGTACCCCAAGTACCTTACCTGCCACTTGCAGATTTGGGCCTTCTTGGCTGAGGTGCAGTGCTCTAGGTCTTTCAGGGTCCACAATAGCTGCTCAATCTCAACCAGGCAGGTCTCTTGGTCTATGGCTGCAATCAGCAGGACATATTGATTCTGTAACAGACTGATTTCTGGATTCTTTGTCCTGTACTCACCCAGGTCTTCATGCAGAGCTTCATGGAAGATGGTGGCAGAGTTTTTTAATGGGAAGTCATCTCTTGTTTTTTTTTTTTTTTTTTTTTTTTTTTTCCGTCTTCCTCTCCAGCTGCCAGACATCTAAGTTGCCCCAGGGGCTCCTCCAATTTCACATTAGCGGCCAGCAGCACATTAGAGATATGCTGATTCCCATGCTGTTTTCCTTTGATTCTCTTTCCCTGTGCTCTATCCCTTTCATCATATCTTTCCTGAATCAACTTTACTAAATTTATTAAAAGTATCTGAGTATGTGGGGGGGTGCATCTGTGTAGCATGTGCATGTCAGTGCCCACAGGAGTCAGAGGGTGGCCCTGGATTCCCTAGAACTGTTCTTACAGATGGCAGTGAGCAGCCATGGGAGTATTGGAAATCAAACCCAGGTCTTCTGATAGAGCAGTCAGTGCTCTTAACTTCTTAGCCTTTTCTCCAGTCCTGTGGATATGGTTTAATATTTATAGTTTGATATTGTGACATGATTGTTGGCTACAACATGAGAAAAATTAGTGTCGAATCTGCATATAATACTAAGTTAATACAATACTTACGTAGCATTCACAAATCCCCAAATTCCATTCCTAGTACCAAATAATCCAGGCATGGTGGCATATATCTGTCATTCCAGCACTCAGGAGATAAAAGCAGAAAAATTTGTTCAAGATCATTATTAGCTACCTACCTAGAAAGATCTAGGCCAGCCTGGGCTAGATGAGATGCTGTTTCAAACTGAAAAGGAAAAGAGAAGAAATAAAAGGAAAAGGGAGGCAAGAGGTAGGGAAGGGAGGGGGAGGACAGAGACATGGGGAGCAGAGAAACACTGTCCCTTCCTCCTCCACCCTTCCCTGCCTCCCTCTCTCCTTTCCTTTCTCCCCTTCCCCTCTCCTCCTCTCTTCTCTCTCTCTCTCTCTCTCCTTCCCTCCCTTGCTCTCTCCTTCTCTCTCTACTACACCTCAAGAAATGCCATCAGCCTGTGTAATAGTGGTGCACACTTGAAATCCCAGCACTTGGGAGGCAGAGACAGATGGATCTCTGTCAGTTCAAGGCTAGCTTCATCTACAGAGCTAGTTGTAGAACAGGCTCCAAAGCTACTAAAATGAAAACAAAAACAAAAGAAAAAAATTCCACCAGAAATTTTAAGTGCATAAATTACATATGAGTGTAAGGATTTCCAAAGCTTGCATTCACCTGAAATGTAGCAGAGTCAATCATGCCCCTGGGTGTGGTGATGCAAACATGGGCCCACCCACCCTTTTAAAGAAAGGGCTCACACAAGTCCCCTCCCTCTTCTTCTCTCTCTGCTCCCTTCTGCCCCTATCTCTGCCTGCTACTGTAATAAACTCTTATGTGGTACTCCCAGTGTTGAGATTCCATTCACGCACCACATGCAAAAAACTAACATTGGTGCCATGCTCGGCGGGCCCCCCCCAGCCCTAAGCATGCATAGGCACTGGGGACCCCTGTTTGACCCTCCACCGGTAATGCCAGTGACCAGGTGGATTGAAAGAGTTAAAATAATTCCTCGCTATATAAGCTTTCTCTTACTTAAGTTCTTCCTTCCCACCTAAGTTCTTGTTCTCCTGCTTGCCTGCTGTTAGCCACTTTCTCAGACCGTGATGATTCTCATCTTCCACTGGATCCTGCAAATGACCCTCTGCTCTTTAGACCTCAACACATTCCTACTGCCCCTTCCTCTCCGCCTATCACCCGCTCTCGAGCCTCTAAGGATGCTGATCCAATTCTACCTCTTCGGGAAGTAGCAGGCATGGATGAGATAGTTAAAGTGTATACTCCCTTCCCTTTGTCTGAACTCTCCCAGGTTGCAAAGAAGTTAGGCTCTTACAGTTCGAATTCTACTGCCTTTATAAAAGAATTTCAGTACTTAACCCAATCTTATGACCTCACCTTTCACGATGTATATACAGTTTTAACCAATAATCTTCTACATGAGGAATGCAGGTGAATTTGGGAACAGGCCAGAATACATGCAGATGAGGTTCATCAAACAAATTTAGCACACCCCCCAGGAGCTGAGGTGGTTCCAGATGCAGATCCACATTGGAATTATAATACACAAAGGGGAATTGTAGCCAGGGACACTTTTGTGACCTACTTGCTGGTGGGTTTGCATAGGGCTGCCCTGAAGCCAGTCAATTTTGAGAAACTGCAGGAGGTGATTCAAAATAAACAGGAAAATCCATCCCAGTTTCTAGAGCACCTTACAAATGCACTCTTGCAGTTCACAAATTTGAATCCAGAGAGCACTGAGGGCCAGCAGCTTCTTATGACCCATTTCTTTAATCAAAGCTACCCAGATATAAAGGTCAAGCTTAGATCTCTTGAGAGGGGCCCATTAACTCCACAAGCAGATATTCTGGCGCTTGCATTCAAGGTGTACCACTGGAGAGATGAGAGAATTCAGCAGGAGAAATACCTCCTGCTGGTGGAGGTGATCAGGCCAGCCCCTCTACCACCACCTCCGAGGGTGAGCAGACAAAAGCACTCAGAAAAGCACTCTGGTACTTGTTTCTGCTGTGGCCGTGTAGGCCATTACTGTCGCTCACGCCCAGATCCGGGAAGACCATCCAGGCCATGTCCTAGGTGTTATGGACACCACTGGCCAGGCAGCTGCTGCCCTACATCAAAGGGTGGGGACACAGTAAGCTTGGATGAGGTGCATAATGTCCTGGGCCTGGCCAAGGATGAATGATGGTACCCAGGCCCTCTTAGTATGCAGAGAGAGCCTCGGGTGGATATTGAAGTTTCTGGCAGGACCATTTCTTTCCTGGTGAACACTGGAGCTGCATTCTCAGTTCTGCAGGAGTATTTGGGTGCATGCTTTCTTTCAGGCCTTACAATTGTCGGGATAAGAGGCAAATCTATGTGACCTTATCAGACACTGCCATTTAATTGCATTTTTAGAGGAATTCCTATTACTCAGTCATTTTTAGTTATGCCAAGTTGTCCAACAGCTTTAACGGGAAGAGATTTCTTAGCAAAAGTGGGAGCTTTCATTTCATTTAGTGATCACATTCGCCTAAACCCAGCCTTGCCAGCTGCTCCAACTGTTCCTCTGCTCCTTTTACTATCCAATCAGCCTGTAAGTTCTACCTTTCTGACAATCTCCTTCCTCCTCTCCTCCATCACCTGCAATTGCTTTTGTGAGATTTTGCACATGACTCCCTCTCCAAACCGTGCTCTGATTCATCCTGCCCACCTTGAGTTAACATTGGTGATCAAGTTTTACTTTCCTCTCCAAGCCACTGACCTTCTCCCCTCCCTCCAAAGTGGACAGGACCATATAGAGTAATTCTGACAACTCTTACAGCCACTAAACTTGAAGGCTTCCCACATTGGATTCATTTGTCTAATCTTAAACCTTTTATCCCCCCTCCTCAAAATAGCCAGACAAGAGACCCAAAATCTTAAAAAAAACAGCTCCAAGCTTCCTTTGCAGCAGGCCAGAGCAAAAGCCAAGATGATAAACAAAGGGCCCCAGGCAGTCTGCTTAGAAACCCAGGTAAACAAAAGGTCATTCAACTCTGTGGTTGAAGCAGCCACTCCTTGAGGATGCATTGCAGGTAAAACAAAGACCATTCCTCACCCCCCTGCAGGAGTCCAGGTAGGCAAAATACAAGACACTTTAATTCTTTCCCTTTACCAGACCTAGCAAGGATCCACAGACCTTAACATGCAGGCGGCAGACAATAAAATCCCTTAGCAGAAGAAAGGAACCATCATACAATGTAGCTAACTCAAGGTTTATTTCCAAACTCCTTTCCTTTTAGTCACTCCCAAAGCTCTATCACTAACCCATATTATTTTTCAAGCTCCAGGAAACAAAATTTCATGGCCCTATGATCCAAATCCTTCAATTCTGCCAGCAAGATGAGCTAAAGACCTCTCTGTCCTTGTGTCAGCAGGAAGTAGACAAAGACCACCACGACGGCCATGCTCACTATAAGACTTCTCCCTTGCCATAAACCCAGCTTTATATATATATATATATATATATATATATATATCAAAGGATGAAATATAAGGATTTCCAAAGCTTGCATTCACCTGAAATGTAACAGTGTCAATCATGTCCCTGGGTGTGGCGATGCAAACATGGGCCCGCCCACCCTTTTAAAGAAAGGGCTCACACAAGTCCCCTCCCTCTTCTTCTCTCTCTGCTCCCTTCTGCCCCTATCTCTGCTCCCTGCTGTAATAAACTCTCGTGTGGTACTCCCGGTGTTGAGATTCCATTCACACGCCACGTGCAAAAAACTAACAATGAGAATCACATGGTATATCCACATTCACAAAATGCTTCAGTCTCTAAGTCAGTAAGTTTGGGCTGAGAAATTGCTCAGGAATTAAGAACACTTCTTATTCTTGTAAAGGACCTGAGTTTGATTCTCAATACCTACAACAGGTATCTCATAGCCACTTGTAACTCTGTCTCCATGGGAATCTGACACTGATTTCTGGCCTCTACAGGTATCTGTATCCATACAGACATACACCTAAACACAATTGATAAAAATAAGTAAATACATAAACCTTTAAAGTTAGCAAATTTCACTGGATGCATACATATTTACACATATACATATATTACTTTTCTCTAGAAGACCAACTGTTAATCATTTTCCAGCACGCCACTATAGAGATAGCATATGTGTTTTAAAATCTGTAAGAACCATGTTTAAACCTTTGCTTCCTCACTACTCATGTGACCTCAGTCCAATTGTTTTTTTCTTCAGAACTCCATTTTCTTCCATCTGATTACTATAACAGTAAATTTTTTGAATACAGTCCATAAATACTGAGGGCACAGACAGGATCTTAGCATAAATCATAACCACCATCAATATTAAGTTAGCTTCCACCTACTGGAGACAACCTGTTCTGGATCTTTCTTCTATATTTTCTGAGACACATCCTCACTGCCCTAACACTTTCCAAGTGACATGCTTGTCTCATTCTCATGCTTTTTTATAATATCTGTTTGGGCCAGTGGTTTTCAACCTTCCTAATGCTAGGACCCTTTAATACAGTTCCTCATGTTGTGGTGACTCCTAACTATAAAATTACTTCATTGCTTCTTCATAACTGTAATTATGCTACTGCTATGATTCACAATGCAAATATCTGACATCCCAGATGCATTTTCACTGTTACAAATTGACCCAAGGGGGTTGCAACCCAAAGGTTAAGAAACACTGGTTTAGGCAATCAACAAATTGGAGAATCATTCTGAAGTCTTTATTTTAAAATCTTTGGACTTGGCTCTTGGGGGAAAAGAGAATTCTGCATGACCATTTAGCCCTGATAACTTTAGAAAAGGAAGGTCTCTGTGAATGTGTCCAGGGAAAAGGCTGGAGACTGGTTCACATGCTGTGTGTACCAAGCAATGAGCTAGTATATTAGTCATCACAAAACAAGTGGCTTAAACCTTAGAAAAACCTTGACTTACACTTCTGAAATCAGAAGTCTGAAACTGAGGTTTCACCAGAGTTGGTTCTGCTTTGGAGTTGCTATAAGGAAAACCACATCCCTCCCCAAGCTGCAGACGACTCCTTAGCATTTCCACCACCTCTCTTTTGTACCTCAGAAAGTCACATGGTCATGCTGTTGGCATACTGGATTGTTGTAGATATAATTATTTAAGTTAAGATTGCAACGTATTGGCCTTTGGCAGGGGTGTGGGTGAGGAAAGATTTGTTTTCTTTAAGGGTCTGGCCACAAGAAGTTTAATTATGCTCCAGTAAGTAAATGGGCAGCATGAATGGGCATTTTTGTAAATGGGGAGATCAGAATAGTGGACATGAATCTGAGAGGTCTGATAACTGAGTTTGATGGGGTGCATGATGTAAAAACACCAAATTATATACATATATAAAAGGTTGCAGGGCAGGGTGGAACTGTAATCCAGTATGACTGGAATCATTATGTAAAAGGAAATCTGGACATCTGGACAGACGCGCGCCCTCGCGCGCGCGCACACACACACACACACACACACACACACACACACACACCAGCAGCATGTGCTTAAGAAGGGAGGCACATTATGCATGTTGTAAACTACTGTCAACTTAGAGCAGCCGCTGAGTTATGAGCTTGGAATACATCCTCTTCTCACAGAGTCAGGAGGATCCAGTCCTGCTAACACTGTGATCTTGAATTTATAGCTTCCAGAACTGTGCAGTAGAAATTTTCTGTTGTCTTGCTAGCTTTCATTACCATGGAAGCTATAACAAATAAATATACTTAGCTCATAGATTCGTCACAGCTCATCCTGTCTTCCCATCAGCAAGTGTCGGCATTTTGGACCCACCCTACCCGCAGGATGAGCTCATCTCAGAGACCTTAACTTCACTAAGTCTGCAAATGGGAGCAGTGTCTTCAGACTGTAGGCACAGAAACTTAGAACTAGATTTGGGAGGCCATCAACTGGCTTACTACATACAGAGGACCTTATGCATTTTGTGATGTAATCTTTGTTCCAAGAGTCACAGGAGAAAAATTGAGGCTCAGGGAGAATGTCATATTCTCTCTGATATCACATGCATATTCATAATAGAGGTGATATTCTAATTTGATCCTTACCACTCAAATAGTCCCTATTTGTGCTCTGATAGCATCTATTCCATTACCCTCTCTCTCTTCTCCCCCTTCCCTATGCACCCCTAAAATCATTTGTTTTTCGAGACAAGGTTTCCCGATGAAACAGTCCTGGCTGTTCTAGACTCTGTATACCAGTCTGGCCTTGAACTCAGAGATCTATCTGCCTCCTGAGTGCTGGAGGCATGCACTACCAGGGACTGACTATCCCTATCCCTAAGATCTTTTACATCCACTCTTACCTCCAAGAACTACTGAATTTCTTCAGGACACTAAATATAACATAATCTTTGGTCTTATTCCTTTAAAATGGGCATCATAACAGTTCCCTCAGATGTTTCTAGGAAATGCTAAATGAAAAACTGCATCCAGGCCAATGTCATTTATAAATTAATAGACTAGATTATGCTATTTCACCTCAGGACCCATTTTTCCTAGACATGTGATCACCAAATTTTATAGCAAATGAAGAGTTCTGGCATTCCAAGGTCACAGAAACATAATACAAAAGTTCTTGAATCTGAATCTTAACAAATATAACAAAGCTTTAGATGATTTAGGGACTCAGAGTCAAGAGCACTGGCTTCTCTTCTAGAAGTCCTGTGTTCACTTCCCAGCATATGAACATATGTGGCCTCACAACCATCTGTAATTCCAGGTCCAAGAAATGATACCTTTTGGCCTCTGGAAGCACTGTACTCAAGTATACAAACACACAAGTAAAAACAAACAAAGAAACAAAAATAATGAAACAACCTTTTTTTTTAAAATAGGTACTTTGGAGCTCAGAGAATAATAAAAAAAAATCATTGGATAAAATTACAAAAGCTTCTGGGGATCTGCCTCAGTTGGTAGGGGCGTTGGTTGGCTTGGATGAAGCCTGGACTTTGATCCCTAGCACCTCATGAAATTGAGCATGGTAATACACACTTTTAATCTCAGCAATCTCTGTGGCATAGTGGCAGGAGGAACAGTAATTAACTCTGTCTTCAGATACAGTGAAAGAGTAAGACCAACCTGGCTGTAAGAGACTTGTCTCAGAGAAGAAAGGAGAGAAGGAGAGAGGGAAGGAAGAGAGGAAGAAAAAGAGAGAAACAGAAAAAATTCTTTCTTTTCTGATGAATATTAAAAAATTAAAAATGATAAGGACACAAATGTCCTTTACTATAGATAAAAGAGAGAACATAGCCAGATGCAGGAATATTTCAGAGCGTCCAGAATGAAAATGGCCTTGGGCTAGGCCATGTAAGAACAGGGGGAAGGGGAGAGGGGAGAGCCTGGAGACCAAGGAGGGTAAAGAGTAGACAAAAAGGGCCAGATAACCAAAACTGCAGGATTATATAGAGAAGAGGAGCCCTGCTTCAAGACTGGAAAAGTCTAAGGTAGAGGGGCAGGGTATGCCTACCATTCACAATAACAAGTAGGAACTGAGGGATACTAGAAGAACCTAGAGACCAGGTCCACTTTGATAGGTTAACTAGGCACCTCAGTCATCCATTTGTCCTGGGTTTAAGACCTAACATCCTAGCCTTTTTGTTGATAATAAAAGATAAGGAGTGATGTGGGGTTTTTTTTATGATTACTTCCTGCTGACATTGCAGTATCTTTGTTCAGGATACCAAAAAGCTGAGATGCTGTCCCAGGCCAGAAAAAGAAGAGAGGAGAGTGCAAATTGTTTCACTTACTGTTCAGGCTCTGTGCAACCATCTGGGACTAGGAAGTGCAGGCTCTGGCCTTTGGTTCCTGCTACAGCCAGGACAGTAGGCATGTTATACCATATCTCTTAACTTTTATTTAGAATTTTGCTACTGTACCATTAATGTGGTTTAGTTACAATCTCTTATAAATAAGTTGACTTTGGCTCCCAACATTTCCTCCCTTACAATTATTTCTTGAGGTGAATCAGTTATCATATGAGTTACCATATGAGTGGGTGTTAACCTGAAAGGCCATTGCAAGAAAAACCCCCCTCCATCAGCTTTGTTAATTGTAGACTTACTGGAAAATGTTACACCCTGCTCCCACGCCCTATAGTCAGGAAGTTAGCCCACCGTGCTTAAAATACCTGATGTCTAACGTAACTCGGAATTCGTTTACCCATCCAGATTCTGAGAAAAACCACAAAGACATCTGGCCCGGCCAGATGGCTGCACCCTGGAAGACCCTGTTCCCCCGCCCTGGTAGAACTGCCCCATAAAAGGCCTGGGAGCCTTGGATTTGGGGTCACCAGCCTCTTCTCGTGCTGTGTGACCCGCGAGCTTGTGTTTTATAAAACTTCATTGTAACCCGATATCGGAGTGAAGCTCTCTGTTCTGGACCTTGACTCTAACATTTTGGAGGTCCCACCGAGATAGATTGGTAAGGATGGTGGTGAGTCGGCGGGGAAGCAGCTGTTCAGGTGGCCCGTGAGGACCCTCGGACAGTGGGGGACAGACGTGTCCTGAACCCACAGGCTGCAGCTCTGGAGAACGCTCTAGAGTGTGGGGACCCTGAGATAGGGGCCCCATCTGGTTCCCTTCTGCCTAGGAGATTTTTCAGGCGGCCCGGGCCAATAGATCATCTTTTGGTTTCATTTTCTTTACCATTTTGCCAGCTTGTCTCGTTTGTGTGTTGTGTCTTGATTTTTGTGTCCTTTTGTGTCTGTCTTTATCTGTTTGGAATGGGGCAGTCTGCTTCCACCCCTTTGTCCCTAACCCTCTCTCACTGGTCTGAAGTGACAGATCACACTTCGAATTTAGCGGTCGGGGTGAAGAAAGGGAAGTGGCAAATTTTCTGTTCGTCTGAATGGCCCACCTTCGGGGTCGGGTGGCCAGTGGATGGTACCTTTGACCTTAACATAATTCGGGCAGTAAAACAAAAGATTTTTATTCCAGGTTCACACGGACACCCGGACCAGCAGGCCTATATTTGGGTGTGGGAGGACTTGGTGACTGACCCTCCTTAATGGGTCCGGCCTTTCTTGACTGTTCCTTTCACTCCTCCTGCTTCTGCTTCTGCTCCGATACTCTCGGCAAAACCTTCCCAGCCCACTCCATCTCCTCCTCAGCCTCCCCTACCCGAATCCCAGAATGACCTCATTTCATTTGATTTAGACCTCCTGCCTCCCTATAGGTCCAAGTCACGACCGCAGGTGGGAGCAAGATCTGGGTCTGTCTTGGTCTCCCCTTTGGGCCCAGCACAAGGAACTCACCAGTGGAGAGCAAGGCATCCAGAGGAAGCCCCTCCAGCTGTCACCTTGCCTTTGCGCCCCATCGGGGGGACAGTCGATGATGGGGCTGGGGGAGACATGCCTGCTCTCCAATACTGGCCCTTTTCCTCTTCTGACTTATATAACTGGAAAAATAATAATCCTACATTTTCTGAAGACCCCACCAGGTTAACTGCTCTCTTAGACTCCATCATGTACTCCCACCAACCAACTTGGGATGACTGCCGACAACTCCTAGGGGTCCTCTTCACCACTGAAGAGAGGCAGCGCATCCTCTTGGAGGCCAGAAAAGTGGTCCCCAGACCGGATGGGCGACCAACACAGCTCCCCAACCTGATTGATGAGTGCTTTCCATTGGGACGACCAGCCTGGGACCCTAACACCCCAGAAGGTAGGGAGCATCTGTCCACCTATTGACAGACTCTAATGGTGGGTCTCCATGCAGCGGCCAGAAGCCCCACTAATTTGGCTAAGGTAGGTGAGGTTATTCAAGGGCCTGACGAGACCCCCTCCGCCTTCCTTGAAAGGCTCATGGAAGCATATAGGAGATATATGCCCTTTGGCCCTCAATCAGAAGGACAAAAGGGGGCAGTAGCAATGGCTTTTATAGGACAGTCAGCCGCAGATATAAGGTGTAAGCTACAGAGACTGGTTGGTTTACAGGGTCTGAGCTTAAGAGATTTAGTTAAGGAGGTGCATAAGGTTTTTTATAAGAGAGAAACTGCCGAGGAGAAAGAAGCAAGACTGGAGAAGGAGAGAGATGAGAAGGAGAAGCAGAAAGAAAAGCAGCGTAACTGGGACCTGTCAAGAATCCTTACAGTAGTGGTAAGAAATAACCCAGGGCCCCGGGGAAGAGGAGGTCGACCACCTCTTAAGCCCAACCAATGTGCATACTGCAAGGAAGAGGGCCACTGGGCACGAGAATGCCCAAAGAAACCAAAAGGACGGGGCAGACCAATTCTAGCCCTCGAGGATTGAGGAGGTCAGGGTTCGGTGCCCCTCCCCGAGCTCCGGGTAACCTTTGAAGTGGAGGGGACCCCAGTTGACTTTGAAATAGACACAGGGGTGGTTTTCTCAGCCATCCAGCACCCCTTCAGACCCCTGTCTTCCCGCAAGTCTCTAGTCCAAGGAGCTAATGGAAGTAAGGAAAGACCCTGGACCACCCAAAGAACTGTCAGCCTTGGGAAAGGCACTGTACAGCATTCCTTTTTAGTTCTCCCCGATTGCCCTGTGCCCCTCTTGGGTAGGGACCTCCTGACAAAATTAGGAGCTCAAATAACCTTCACTACCCAAGGGCCTGAGTTGAAGTTTGCTCATCCCATGGTTGGAGATCTTCACCTCCTTACCCTAGAACTCCCGGCAGCAGAAGAGTACCGGCTGTATGGAACCACCTCCCCCGAAGCTCAGCTAGCCATGAAACTGGACAATGAAGAATGGATCCGTAAGTTCCCGGGAGCCTGGGCAGAGACCGGAGGATTTGGGTTGGCGATAGAACAGCCACCCGTTGTGGTCACCCTAAAACCCACCGCTGTTCTGGTCCAGGTAAGGCAATACCCCCTCAGCTGGGAGGCTAGAGAGGGCATTAAACCCCATATAGAGAGATTGCTGGAGCTTGGCATACTAAAACCATGCCAATTAGACTGGAACACTCCGCTTCTACCAGTAAAAAAGCCAGGAACTAATGACTATAGACCCGTCCAAGACCTGCGGGAGGTAAATGCTCAAGTGATGAACATACATCCCACAGTACCCAACCCTTACATCCTCCTAAGTATGCTGCCCCCAAAGCGTGATTGGTATACAGTTTTAGACTTGAAGGATGCTTTCTTCTGCCTCCCTCTCTACCTGGACTCTCAGAAACTTTTTGCTTTTGAATGGTCGGATCCTGAGAAGGGGAGAACAGGACAATTAACCTGGACCAGGCTTCCCCAGGGATTCAAGAACTCCCCAACTATCTTCAATGAGGCCCTACATCGAGACCTCCGAGAGTTCGGGGAAACAACCCCCGAGATCACTCTTCTCCAATACGTCGACGACCTTCTACTGGCAGTTGATGATAGGGACGCTTGTAGGCAGGGAACCGAGAAACTGCTGAGTACCCTAACCAAATTGGGGTACCGGGCATCTGCCAAAAAGGCACAGATTTGCCAGAACAGGGTCACCTTTCTTGGCTACTCTCTTGAAGGGGGAAAAAGATGGCTGACAGATGCCCGGAAGAAGACGGTGGCCAACATCCCAATCCCATCGGACCGCCGCCAGCTGCAGGAATTTCTAGGTGCAGCAGGATTCTGTCGCCTGTGGATCCCAGGATTCGCTGCCATGACAGAACCATTTTCCCCCTTGCTCAAGGAGAAGAACCCCTTTGTTTGGCAGGAAGAACACCAAGCAGCATTCGAAACGTTGAAAAAGGCACTCCTATTGGCTCCCACCCTTGCTCTCCCCGATGTGAGTAAGCCTTTCACCCTGTACCTTCATGAAAGAGGGGGGGTGGCGGTTGGCATATTAGCACAAGCCCTTGGCCTTTGGAAGAGGCCTGTCACCTACCTGTCCAAAAAACTCGATCCAGTGGCTAGAGGGTGGCCCACTTGCCTCCAGGCAGTGACAGCAGCGGCCACCTTGGTGAAGGACGCGGACAAATTGACTCTGGGGCAGCACCTGACCATCATAGCCCCTCATGCACTAGAGAATATTGTCCGCCAGCCAACCAAGTGATGGCTGAGTAGCGCCCAGGCCACCTACTACCAAACAACGCTACTAGACCGAGACTGCATCACTTTTGGGCCCCCATCTCTCTTGAACCCAGCCACCCTCCTCCCCATCTCCCTGGGAGAGGGTGAAACTGCGCCAGTCCACGACTGAGGCACCATCTTGGCAGAGGAGACGGGAGTCGGAAAGGATCTGAGAGACCAACCGCTGGCTCACTCCAACCTGATATGGTACACAGATGGCAGCAGCTTCCTAAGTGAAAGTCAAAGGAGGGCAGGGGCAGTGGTGGTAGATAAGAGCAAGGTTATCTGGTCCAGCAGCCTCCCAGAAGGGACCTCGGCCCAGAAAGCAGAACTGATCGTGCTTACACAAGCCCTCACCATGGCAGCAGCAAAACAGGCCACAATCTACACGGACAGCCAATACGAGTTTGCGACGGCTCATGTGCATGGGGCCATATACCGAGAGAGAGGACTAACATCGGCGGGAAAAGAAATTAAAAATAAGAAAGAGATTGAAGCACTGCTGGGCGCTGTGATGCTGCCCCTCGAACTGGCCATCGTACACTGCCCTGGGCACCAAAAAGGGGACTCCCCAGTAGCAGTAGGCAACAGGAGGGCCGATCAGGAAGCGAAGGAAGCCGCCCTCTGAGATTCAAAGAACCTAACCATTCATGCATCAACCCCGGAGGAGTCAGTTCCAGAAGAGCCCCTACCCTTGGAACCGCTGAAGGATTCCCTGGAAAGGATCCACAAACTGACCCATCTGGGTAGTAGGAAATTAATCCAGTTGACTGAAGAGAAGAGAACCCACTCCCCATCCGAAAAAAGGCAAATGGCCGAGGAAGTGGTGGCCGCCTCCCAAGCCTGCCAACAGATTAATGCGTATCCTGGGCGAATAGCCCCCAGGAAGAGGTTATGAGGAACTCGACCTGGCCAGCATTGGGAAGTGGACTTCACTGAGGTAAAACCAGCTAGGTATGGCTTAAGATACCTACTAGTGTTTATAGATACCTTTACAGGATGGGTAGAGGCCTTCCCAACCAAGAAGGAGACTGCAATGGTTGTTGCCAAGAAGATCCTGGAAGATATCTTCCCTTGGTTCGGACTGCCGCAGACAATGGACTGGCATTTGTGGCCCAGGTAAGTCAGGGACTTGCAACGGTACTGGGGATTAATTGGAAGCTGCATTGTGCCTATCGACCCCAGAGCTCAGGGCAGGTAGAGAGGATGAATAGAACAATTAAAGAGACCCTGACCAAATTGACCATGGAGACTGGCTCTAGGGATTGGATGATGCTCCTGCCTTATGCTCTGTTTAGAGCCAGGAACACCCCTTCCCCCATGGGTCTTACCCCCTTTCTTGTTGCTCTTTGGCTGTGCACCCCCCCGTTAAGAACCTAACTTTCCAACAAGGAGAAATCATGTCTTCTCCCCTGTCTGATAGGCTGTGAGCCCTAGCTGCCATCCAACACACTCTGTGGAAACAGCCGTCTGCTGCATACCAACCCAGCGGGGACCACGCTGCACACCAGTTCCACGTAGGGGACATCATGTACGTTCGCAGACATCAACATCAGACTTTGGAACCCCAGTGGAAGGGACCATACCAGGTCCTGCTGACTACGCCAATGGCAGTCAAAGTGGATGGGATCGCCGCCTGGATCCATGCTTCCCACCTCAAACCTGCCCCAGCGCCGGATGACTCCTGGACTGTGGAAAGGGCTGACAATCCTCTTAAACTTCGGGTTCGTTGCCGGGATAGCCGTAAGCAACCCGCATCAGCCAGTACCACAAACCTGGCAGGTGATATCTGGGACAGGAGATGTTGTGTGGACAGTCTCTAGCTTGGACCACCCACTGGGAACCTGGTGGCCTACACGCCAGCCAGATGTCTGCCAGTTGGCAGCCGGACTAGACACCTGGGACTTGCAGAAGAAGGAGCCTGGTAGCGAACTCCCCATAATAAGTGAATGGAGAATGAGTGATGGAAGGCCTCAACGATGTGCCACCCCGCGGGAGAGATGCCTCCTTAATTATTTGTCATTCTATGTATGCCCCTGAGATGGAAGAACAAGGGGAGAGATTTATAGGTGCGGGGGACCAGAACCCCTGTTTGCAAGGCCTGGGGATGCAAAACCACTGGAACCACATATTGGAAACCTAGCTCTAAATGGGATTGGATTTGGGTAGGGCAAAACATCACTTATCCTGAACCGGCCAGAGGCCCTTATCCGATTCATCATCCTTGCCACCCTGATGACCTTGAACCCTGGGGTAGACATGTCACTGGATGCCAGAACACCCCTTTGTGCAATAACTAAACATAACCTTCACTACTGAAGGAAAAAAGTCTACATCTCTAACTGAATGGTACAGAGGTTAAACCTGGGGTTTGAGATTCTATGTTACCGGATATGATTTTGGGCTCCTCTTTAAAATAAGGTTAAGTAAGGATAGCATGCTAGCACGCCTGGCCATTGGTCCAAACTCGGTCCTTATGGACCAAAAGGGACCCATACCTAAAATCTATCAGTCCGAGGTTCGCCCCCCACCCCTGCAAAACATCTCAGGCCCTTCAGTGACTCCCCCAGGCCTATGAACAGGAGAATGACTTATAAACATAATCACAGGAGGGTATCAGGCTTTAAATTCAATTTATCCTAATCTCACTGAGTCCTGTTGAATCTGCCTCCACGCTAGCCTCCCTTATTACAAAGGAATGGCTGTAAATGGAAGTTTCACTTACAACACCTCGGCAAGCTGTGATTGGGGGACCAAACACATGTTAACTTTACCTGAAGTGACTGGCCTGGGAATCTGTCTAGGACGTTCCCCTACCTCAGGGAGACCTCTCTGTGCCCACCCAGAGAACATAACAATCACAAATGGGTCCCTCTTCCTAGTCCCGACCCTCGGTCTATATTGGGCATGCAGTACAGGGCTCACTCCGTGTGTCTCGGTCGCTAGTTTCAACCAGTCTAGGGATTTTTGTGTCCTTGTTTGAATCTATCCGAGACTAGTCTATTACCCAGCAGAAGAATTCAAGGAACATTTCACAGGCAGGACCCGATTCCCCAGAGAACCAGTCAGTGTCACCCTAGCCATGTTGCTAGGAGCAGAGGTGTTAGCTGGAGTGGGAACTGGAGCAGTGGCACTGATAGAAGGCCCTAGGCAATTGGGGATCCTAGAAGCAGCTGTCCAACAAGATCTGCGGGCAATCAAAACCTCTGTTACTGCCTTAGAAAAATCTTTAACCTCACTATCGGAGGTAGTCCTGCAGAATAGACAGGGATTGGACTTGCTGTTTTTGAAAGAAGGTGGTTTGTGCACTGCCCTAAAGGAGAGCTGTTGCTTCTACATGGACCATACAGGTGTAGTGAGAGAATCAATGACAAAACTCAGGGAAAGGTTAGATGCCAGGGAGAAGAGCTTATGAGGCTATCAAAGCTGGTTCGAGGGTTGGTACAATCAATCCCCATGGCTAACTACATTACTGTCAGCCCTCACAGGACCACTTATTGTGTTAATTCTTGTCCTCATGATCGGGCCGTGTGTCCTCAACTGGATCTCAGCTTTTGTACGATCCCAGGTGAATGGGGTCAAAATGATGGTCCTAAGACAATGATACCAGCTGATATCTAATGATGACCTTTAGGATTAAAGGTCGGCACAAGAAAAAGGGGGGAATGAAAGGCCATTGCAAGAAAAAACCCCCTCCATCAGCTTTGTTAATTGTAGACTTACTGGAAAATGTTACACCCTGCTCCCACGCCCTATAGTCAGGAAGTTAGCCTGCCGTGCTTAAAATACCTGATGTCTAACGTAACTCGGATTTCGTTTACCCATCCAGATTCTGAGAAAAACCACAAAGACATCTGGCCCGGCCAGATGGCTGCACTCTGGAAGACCCTATTCCCTCACCCTGGTAGAACTGCCCCATAAAAGGCCTGGGAGCCTTGGATTTGGGGTCGCCAGCCTCTTCTCGTGCTGTGTGACCTGCGAGCTCGTGTTTAATAAAGCTTCATTGTAACCCGATATCGGAGTGAAGCTCTCTGTTCTGGACGCCAACTCTAACAAACCAAGAGGGAGGGAACAGGGACCTGATCCTCCAAGCTTTTTTCCAGCTCAGCAGAAGGAATTTTCTACGTCTTGGCGAAAGAAACTTCCTTTCCACATGGCAGATGTCCTTTTTAGGAGGAGAGGGGCTAGGTTATTAATATTAACACATTTGGACATGAACCTCTATGCAATCAGGTTTGTTCCTCAGGAGATTCAGAGACAGAATACATGGTCCTCTCCTTGCAGTGCTTTGCCTCGCACCCTCACTCGGTACCCAAACTTGCTTGCAAGCAAGCCTGCATAGCTCTGAATACTATGCAGTTCCCATAGGAATCTCATCGCCTGAGGGTTTCTCAAACCCTTGGTCTGTAAAGTAACAGACCTGTATGGATATGGAGGTCAGGGAGTCTACCTGTTGGTAGTGAGCCTGTTAAATGTCTATGGTCTAAAGGCTAATAAAGCAAAAATCCTATAAAGTGTCCTAAAAGGGAAGGTTAATGTATAGTAACCCAAGGGAAAATGGAAAACCAGCTTTTAAACCATCCTTCCTCTTGCTCTCTTGGCTTTTTCCTATGCTCCAGTCCTTCTCTAACCTAGCCATACTATCTCTAATGCAAAGTGTCTAGAGGATAGGTTAGCACACAGTAAGAAGAAAGCATACATCTAAAGAATAATTCCTCTCTGCCAAAGAACAGAGCCACACTCTGGGAAAGGAAAGGGAACAACTTCAAGGTCTGAGAAAGATTTGCATTGAAAGACAAGAACTGTTGATTTGGTTTCTGCTGAGGGGGTGGGGCAGCTGCTCCTCTGCTCTCCACTCTGAGCTGTCAGCTTCAGTCAGCAGGAGGTCCTTGACTCTGTCCCAGGGAGACACTGCAGCCTAGGAATGTTCCAGGTGTGGGTCATCTGCATCCTGTGAAAGTCTGCATTCTGTGGAAAAAATACAAACATACCCTCTCCCCAACACCAGAACTGGGTCTGGTCTAAGTTAAGTGCCATCTGCCAGATTTTTTCATTGAACCTGAGGTAAGGCCACGTTGCTAAGCCTCCAGTATCTATCAGCTGCAGTAAGTGACTGAGAATCCACAGTTAAAGCATTTAAAATATAAAAAATGAAGGATAAATGGTCTTTGGGCATGGCTGCATACACTCCCTTCTTAGTTTTAAGACAAACTTTAAGAGTGCAATGAGAGTTGCTTCCACAATTATCAGACCCATAAAAATTATAGAAAATCTCAGTCTTCAGCACAAAATTTGGCAAAACTTAATCCCATTACTCAATTTCATTACTTTTGGAAACTCTATAAGCAATGTCTTTTAACATCCTTAGTCTTTTCCCCAGAATGTGCAGAGGCAAAAAGTTAAGATGAAAACAAGTATCAACAGAAACATGGACATAGACCATTCTTCCAAAGGAGGGAATATGAGTAACATCTATCTGCCAAATATGATTAGGAGCAAAATGCTCCGAGGATTCATTCCAAAATAGTTTACTGACAGAAATTCTGTACACAAAGGATAATGTTTGACTATTTGAATGGCTTGGTCCTTTGTGATCTTGAAATGAAATTTCAAAGATCTAGCATTATGATGAAATCTCTGATGGACTTAAAATACATTAGCAAATACATTAAACAAAACATATGTTGATTCAGTAAACTGATCAGCACGGACATTGCCTTCACTAGGAAGGTCAAAATGAACCTGTAAATATCCCACATAGAGTAGCTGAGTTCTGTCCCACAAAAGCCTGTATTTTTAATGAAAGTTGACATATTTTACCCACAGGTGCAATATAACTAGCTGTTTCTAAAGGGATCTGTGCCACATATTGACTATCAGTGAACAGATTAAATAGTTTAAGAGAATATGTATTAAGGCCAGCTGTACAGCTAGAAACTGTGCCACTTGAGCTGATTTGGCTGCTGTGATTTGCACATCTGTAAGCGGTGCAGAGACTACCATTGCACAGCATTTTCTAGCATTCTTTAAAAGTTGTAATGAAATAACTCTGGAAAAACACACTGAATGAATCTTTAAAAAGTCAATCAATTTTGGAGAAAGATAGTGATTATTAAAATCACACATTTTGAAAAAGTACATTCTGAATTAGTGGCTTATACCCACGAATGTCATGAATATCCAGAGTCTATGCTACTCAGGAACTTGCTTATGTGGCTGGGGCCTTGCCTTCATTCTTATGCTAAAAACCGTGGCTGCCTAGGCCTCTAGAGCCTAAGGTGGGTTAAACTGAAGGCTCCTGATGTGATTGAGCCTTGAAGCCCAGGGCTTGGTAGTAGCAAGGCTGAAATGGAGGTTTCATTAGCATAAGGTGTTAAATCTTTATACTGTATGATACCAAATGTTTGTAAATTAAACTTAAATCTTTATTGAATTACATTTAATACAGCCAGGCAACAAGACAGAACAACTTAGCAAGGCAGTACTTATAAGAGATTGTAACTAAACCACATTAATGGTACAGTAGCAAAATTCTAAATAAAAGTTAAGAGATATGGTATAACATACCTACTGTCCTGGCTATACCAGGAACCAAAGGCCAGAATATAGTCTTTTTAGAAAACATTGGCAGTTTCTCAAGTATATAAGAAACATAAACTGTTACATGACTCTGCAATCTCTCTTCTTGGAAACTAGCCAAGAGAAATAAAAATATCTACTCCCCTATTATAGGTTCACAAACAAAATGCAATATATAGTTCATGCAGTAGCATTTAGAAATGATAAAGGAGAAAATACTAACACATGCTATATAAATGAACATCAAAACATTATGCTGAGAAAAGATTCTAGATATAATGCAGGCTTCTCTGTGTAGCCTTGGCTACAGAGATCCATCTATCTCTATCTCCCGAGTGTTGGGAGGCAACTGGATTCTTGATCAAAACTTTTCATGCTCTTACTACCTTCATACTTTAAGAGTTAGCTTACAGACA
>PVIH01010278.1:0-76627 GCA_004025045.1 Sigmodon hispidus
GAGACCTTGAATAAGGATATATAGGGAAAGCTGAACACAAAGAAAATATATGTGTAGCAATCTTATTTGTATTTCTACCCTTGATAAGCCATGCTTATGATTCTTATCCTCTGTATAGTTATTGTTAACTCTTCTGCATTTTAAATTCTTTTTACTGTTTTTTTTTTGATAAATAAAAAATAAAGAAAAAAAAAAAAAAAAAAAAAAAAAAAAAAAAAAAAAAAAAAAAAAAAAAAAAAAAAAAAAAAAAAAAAAAAAAAAAAAAAAAAAAAAAAAAAAAAGAAAAATTACTAAATGCAGGCAATACATTCTGATTGCACAGTTAAAGTTTTTCTAACTTTTCAGAAACAGAACCTAAAGCTGTTCATGCTTTAGTAGAAAAAGAATTTTAGGCTTAATCAAACTGGAATTGAAAGTGGTTCTTCGTTGTATTCATTCTTTTTATTCTAAGCACATCATGTCTTCCCATTTATCAGCTAAGTGGAACAATAATGTTTATTTTATTTAGTTGTGAAAATAAGAAAATGTATTCACTTGTACATTTATGCTTTTATTCATTTACTACTGTCTGGTCCATGAAGAAAAGTGGTGATGTTTTGTGATAGTTTGAAGTTACTAAGGTATATATTTAAGGTATTATATTATCTTCAAGTGTCTTCAAAGTGTTCCTATAAAAATAATTACTATCTATTTTTATTAATACAGCTCTAGGAATTGAGATTGTCAAAAAATTCAATATTCAGAAAATAACCAGCTCAGTGAACCATGATGATAAAGCAGAATTCCTTATCTTCACATAATTTAAAGTGAACTACATCTTAAAAAATAGTACAGAAATCTTTTTATCTTTTATGATCTTCATATCCTTTTACTGTGAAGATGTCAAATTTCTGTAGGTTTTTCCCATTAGTAATTATTATCACCATTTGCTCACAGCTGTAATAATTTTAACACAACTATTTCTTAACCACTGAATAGAACCCAAAACTTTTTAAGAAGAAAGTGTGAAAAATAAAAAGATTCTGAGAGGCAGCTACAAATTATTCTGCAAGCTAGAAACGAGATAAGGTAGTATTTCCCAGCCACTGGATAATTAATAATAATCTACTCTGCAGATGTATGGTTTGCCCTAAAACTTCTCTACACATGGTGGGCTTCAACTAATGAAAACTTAATACTAAGTATAAGAAAATGCCATGTCTCCTTTTCTATTTGGGAGACAAATAATTATATCTAAGTCAGTTAATCTTAACAGTTTTGTATAAACTCTTTACATGAATGTTATAATATCCTCCTTTCCTCCCAAGCCTGTTATGAAACTCAAAATAATCAATGTATAGTGCAAAACTTCTTGGAAGAGATTATGCATGTGGTCATTGGTAAGCCCAGTGGCTCATGAAACTAAAACAAAAGACATGAACATGGGATGGGGGCTTAGTGAAGGAAGTAGGTGAGAGCGAATGATAAATTCAATTTTTTAAGTATATATTTATTTTTATTTTATGTGAATTGGTGTTTTGCTTTCATGTATAACTTTATAAGGCTGTCAGATATTGGAATTACAGAGAGTTGTTAGCTGCCATATGGATGCTGGGAATCAAACTCAGTTCTTCTGGAAGAACACTCAGAGCTCTTAAACGCTGAGACATCACTCCAGCCACAAATTGGACTCTTAAAGATGCTAAATTACTTTTGAGTCACATATTAGCTAACATAGCAGTACAGGTTCTAGTCCAACAAACCTGGGTCAGAAGATCTGTAATATTATTACTATATATTTACTTACTCAGTATTTATAAACTGAGTTCAATATATAAGAGAAAAAACAGAATGCATTCAACTATCTAAATTAGATATGCAAAGTATAACATATTTTTGCCTGAAATGTTTGCTTTATACCCAGATGGATACATTTTGCATTCTGAGTATATTTTGCCATTTACAAGTCCTTATATAAGGTTACATTTTATGTAAATGATACTGAATGCTTCTCTTATAAATACAATAACAAAAGAGAAGTTCAGGTCCATATTCCTTTCTCTGTGTTTATTGTGTGTTCCTTTCTTTGCTTGTCACCGGACACAATTGCACTGGTAATAAACATCTGTGCATGCTTCACCAGATACATATTTGAGCAGAATGAACAATCTAATTCTCTTCTGTGATAAGTATGCAACTCTTTGAAAGAATAGCCTTTGATAACAATTGTCCTGGTGCAGAGTTATGTGGGATCTTTTTTGTTTTTACCAATATATTTTGATATATTTTGAATTAACTGAAGTTTCCATAAAGTATATCCCCATGTACCATGATAATGATATGATGTAAATTACAAATCTGCAAATATTCACATATTAGACTTATATCATATAGGTTTTTTTTAAAGATGTGAAATCTGTAGACCTGAATCATTGAAAAAATAAACAGCAGTATGGATATAAAGATAATTCCTTATATTTGCCCAGATTTAAATAAAAAAATATTTTGCATATTTTGCCCCTGAAAATACCTCATACTGCTCTGTAGGCAACCCATATTTAATACATAAAATTGATTGTTGTTTTACATCAAGTAACAGACAAAATTTGCCTCAACATAAATAACGAGAGGTCAATTCCTCTGGTTTAATTTTAGAATGCATGACATTACTTTTGAACTATTAACTAAGATAGGGCATATTTATTAAGTAAGAATGACATCTTATTCTTTTCTGGATTTTGTAAAATTTCTTAATCAAAAGTCAACACACAACTGTTGTGATTTTATAGCAAGACAATGGAATCTTTGTGAAACACAAGCAATAGATTTTCATTCTGAAAAAATATAGTAGCTTCCAGGCCTAGGTGTTCTGTTAGACATGTTTGTGAACTTTACTTACATATTTGCTAAAATTGCCAAAGCTAGGAAAGTTATATTTGCCAAGGATGACAGTTTCACTATACTTAACAATTGTCAGTTTTATGATGGAAGTGATAGGTTTAGCATTGGACCTTAGCAGATAGAAAAGATATAACTTGGAAATATGAGTGGATTTTCCTAACAGTATATAATAAAAATACCTTGGTATAAATAAGCATTATTTTCATATCCAATTGTAGATGATTAACATAAACTCAAACAAGCAACAAAACAGTATTTTTCAAGCAAATCAATGGTTGTTGTTCAAAGACATGAACTTCCTGAGATGTTACATGCTGGATTAAGTGATTCTGAGGTAGACTGAGAATTTACTCATTTCTGCTGTATCCAAAGTTTGTAAATTAATCTGTGAGATAGAAACAGTTATAAAAAGAGACTGGTAGATGAACAGACAAATTCCCTGAACACTTTTTTCTTTTCTTTTTTTTTTCACAAGACTCTATTCATAGATGGAGAAGACATCATCTTGACATAGAATATAAAGAGGTTCTTAAGAAGTGGATTCTCTCTTCAGCCACTATGTTCATTAGGATAAGTACTCAGTATTGAAGTTTTGAATACTTGAATCATTCTTCTTAATAGGAATGACTGAGTTTTCCTTAATATATAAAGCAAAATATGTCCAAATAATGAATAGTAAACTTTAATAATAAATGGTTGAAAAATAGTCCTACACACTTGAATTGTAAGATTGTAGCTTAGAAATAAAAACATTCAAGGACAATTTATAAAGCAGCTTTGGCTGATTGATATACCATGCTGTGCACATAATTATATGCTGTCTGTAAAACTAAAGTGCCTGAAACCAGACTCTTTTAAGGTGAATAGATTCACCAATGGACAATGACCAACTCTGGATGCAAAAAATGCTATTTTTAAATTAAAAGAGAGTTTTACTTATTGAAGAAAATGAATAAATGAGAGAGGAACAGGATAAGTATGAGTATAGGAAATCTTTGAAATTTTTCTGGATTCTAGCATTGACAGTAATCATGGCTTCATAAACATGTACAATAAACTCCAAACTCATCATACTGTATCCAATACATGTTAGCACTCTTATCATATCAATGAAACTTCAAGAAATCGCTTCCAGAAGAAAGCAAAAAAACCTCAAGTTGAAAATAAAAAAAAAAATTATAATCTCAGTTTGGTAGAACACATTCCGTGTTTTAAACATCTAGTCAAAAGCTGGTGATCTACTCTAAAAACTTTAAATCCTTGTTTTTTTTCTACCATAGTAAAATTTTGACTTATGATGCTAGAGAAATAGGTTAGTGGTAAAGGGAACTTCTTATTCTTCTAGAGAACCAGGGCTTAATTTATGAATCCAACAAGATAGCTTACAGCCATCTGTAATTTCAGTTCCAGGATCACTGACACCCTCTTCAAGCCTCTCTTGTCCCCAAGATCTATGTGTCCCCAAGTGCACATAAAGGCAGAACATACATACATATAAAAAATATTTTTAATTTATACATTTTACTTACTAAACTTTTTCCATTAAGTTGTTTTTTTCATTTTTCATTATTTTATAGTTTATAGAACATTGGTATTAACTTTTAAACAAAATTTCTGAAGAATAGTTTTATTATACTTAAAAAGGACTGGGAAAGGAGGATATGAAATATATATATATATATATACACATATATATTTACAAACGTATATACTACACAAAAGGACTTGTCCAAAGGGGGGAAAAAAAACACTTACTATCCACCAAAGAAAATCATTGTATTCTCAATATGGATGATATCAATTACTGGAATAATCAAATAATTTTTATTTGTTTAACGGTTTATGATTATTTAATATTAAAAAATTACCAATTATACTGCGAAAGTATTTTTGTATTTTTTCTAAGATTCAACATGAGGCACTAATTTTCTAGATTTGTACTTTTAATTTATTTTATTATTGTAGATACTTGACATTCATTATATTTTATAACTTTGAATTAAATGACACGATTGTTTCTTGTTGATTCTACTAATTTAATTGTAGTTTAATTTGCAATTTCTTTGCACAATTCTTTAACCTATGAATAATGATAGTCTCATGATGCTTCATTATATTTGTTCTTTATGTGTTCATGATGTATGTGAATGTTGCTCTATCATCCTGGAAAGAATACCTTAAAGGATATCTGTTCAAATATCTAATTAAAACATCCATGAATAACAGAGAAAGTCTTTTCAGCATCTTGGTCTTCAAAAACAAGGTAGCCACATGGACAAGAAGGACTGAAAGTGAATAGTGAACAGTTCAGCTGTTATGAAGGAAAAAAGCAATTGTTACAGAGAAAAAAATATTCATATAGAGGATTTATTTTATGGTCACTCACTGTGGGGTGTTCTTTCTTATACTGATTGCAATGATAAACTTTAGCATCTTCAGGGTAAGCTAAGGATTGTGAGGTTAAATCCCATACTCACAGCCACTGAAGCAGTTTGGAACTTCAAATGTCCTTTTCACTGGATTTTAATGAGGAAACAAGGATCATGCTCCATTTTTTATTTACCAAATCATGTTGTTACTAAATCTCTGAATTGTCCTTCAGGAAATAGTAGCTCTTTCTCTAAATAAGAGAGGTGGAAGCATGTTGATTGTGCTAACCTGGTGTCTAGTTTTGAAAGCAAAATAGAAATGTTCATCACTTGTTATCATGAACGAAAAGAGTGGTTGATTTACATTAAGATTTAGGTTTCCTGCTTGCAAAGCTAAGTTTAAATGATTGTGAAATCAACATTGAGTTCACATAGACAACCCAAATTTGTTCTCAACTGAGATAAAGAATAATTGGAGATAGATAAGTTGAACTGGAACTTCCTCAGTTCTGTTTGGTTTCTACAAGAGTCAGAGTTTCCAAATGACTTTTTTCTTTCTTAATGATAATAAATAATTGAAAAAATAAATATACTAAAAGTTTAGAAATATGGAAAAATTTAAAGGGCAAAAATATTAAGTGGAGTCCTCCTTCTAGTCCTGCCAATAAAAAAATGTTCAGGTATGAAGAAAAATGCAATATATATATACATATATATATATATATATATATATATATATATATATATATATTTAACAGTATGTTCTTACTAAGTTCTGGCCAGCAAGAGTCTTGGTCAGCATTGTGTTCACTTTAGACACTTCATTTTCTTCCACAGTTTCAAACACACACACATTCCAGCCAGGCCACAGAAGTAATGATAAATTATCATTTTTTAATTAAAAATACAGAGAGTGATAGAATAGGCTTCTATTCAAACACCAGTCTATCAATCAAGAAGAATCACAAAAATATAAAATACCACTAATGGTGTAAATAATTGTGAGATATGTAAGCTTTTTCTGTGGATAGGAATGTCACTGTGTTCTTACCAGGGCTACTTGTTTTAGTCTGTGGTGCTCACATCACTAAATCCCACCAAGAGAACTCTCCCTTGAGTCACATGTTGCTATTCACTTACTTTATATTCCTTAAGTTTCTTGATATTTATTAATTTTGTTTTTACAGATGCTTTTTGTGCTTTTTTTGTGGTGAAAAGTGTTTTTGCTTCCATGTAAATATGAATGTGTTCATGTCTGTGCCCAGTGGATTCAAAAGAATTCATCAGGTTCTCTGAAACTAGATTAATTATTGGCTTTGAAACACCCACTATGTGCTATAAACTGGAACCAAGTTGAATCTACAACATATCCAAACTTGTGGGACACAATGAAAGCAGTCTTAAGAGGAAAATTCATACTGCTAGATGCCTATATGGAAAACCTAGAGAAATCCCACACTAGAGACCTAACAGCACAGCTGAAAGCCTTATAACAATTAGAAGAAAACTCACCTAGAAGGAGTAGATGACAGGAAATAATCAAACTTAGAGCTGAAATCAATACAATTGAAACAAAAAGAACAATATAAAGAATCAACGAATCTAAGAGTTGGTTCTTTGAGAAAGTTAACGAGTTAGATAAGTCCTTAGCCAAACTAATCAAAACACAGAGAGAGGGTGTTCAAATCAAGAAAATCGGAAATGAAAAGGGGGACATAACAACAGACCCCAGGAAATACAGAGAATTATCAGATCATATTATGAAAATCTGTATTCCACAAAAATGGAAAACCTAGAAGAAATGGACAGCTTTCTGGACAGGTACCATCTACCAAAATTAAAAGAAGATCAGATTAATTACCTAAACAGGCCTATATCCCTTAAGTAAAATGAAGTTGTCATTAAAAACCACCCCAAAAATAAAAGCCCTGGTCCAGATGGTTTTGGTGCCGAATTCTACCAGACATTCAAAGAAGAATTATTACCGTTACTCCTCAAACTATTTCACACAGTAGAAACTGAAGGAATATTGCCAAATTCCTTTTATGAGGCCAAAATTATCCTAAAACCCAAGCCACACAAAGACACAACAAAGAAGGAGAAATACAGACCAATTTCCCTCATGAATATTGATGCGAAAATTCTCAACAAAATTTTGGCAAAACGTATACAACAATGTATAAAAGTTATCATCCACCACGACCAAGTAGGCTCCATCCCAGAAATGCAGGGCTGGTTTAACATACGAAAAACTGTAAATGTTGTCAATCATATAAACAAACTAAAGGAACAAAACCACATGATCATATCCTTAGATGATGAAAAAGCCTTTGACAAAATCCAACACTCCTTTATGATTGAAGCCCTGGAGAGATCAGGAATACAGGGAGAATACCTAAATATAATGAAGGTGATTTACAAGAAGCCGACAGCCAGTATCAAACTAGAGGAAGAAAAACTCAAAGCAATCCCACTAAAGTCAGGAACTAGACAAGGATGTCCTCTCTCCCCTTATCTATTCAATATATTTCATGAAGTTTTAGCTAAAGCAATAAGGGAACAAAAAGAGATTAAGGGGATAAATAGAAAAAGAAGAAGTGAAGCTATCTCTATTTGCAGATGATATGATTGTATAAATAAGTGACCCACAAAATTCTTCCAAGGAACTGCTAAAGCTGAAAAACACCTTCAGCAATGTTGCAAGAAACAAGATTAACTCAAAGAAATCAGTAGCCCTTCTATACACTAAAGATAGAAGAGCTGAAAAAGAAATAAGGGAAACATTACCCTTCATAATAGCTTCAAATATTATTAAATACCATGGAGTAACTATAACCAAAGAAGGAACAGAGCTCTTTGACAAAAATTTTAAATCATTGAAGAAAGAAATTGAAGAGGATATCAGAAAATGGAAAGCTCTCCCATGTTCCTGGATTGGTAGGATCAACATAGTAAAAATGGCAATTCTACCAAAATTAATCTACAGATTCAATGCACTGCCCATCAAAATCCCAACACAATATTTTTTGGACCTTGAAAGAACAATATTCAATTTCATTTGGAATAACAGAAAAGCCAGGATTGCCAAAACAATTGTACTCAAAAAAAAAAAAAAAGATCCTCAGGAGGTATCACCATCCCTGACTTCAAGCTATACTATAGAGCTATAGTAAAAAAAACCAGGCTGGTACTGGCATAAAAACAGACGTGTGGACCAATGGAATAGAACTGAGGATCCAGACATTAATCCAAAAACCTATGAACACCTGATCTTTGACAAAGAGGCCCAAAACATTCAATGGAAAAAAGGTAGTATATTTAACAAATGGTGTTGGCATAGCTGGATGGAAGTGTGTAGAAAAATGCAAATAGATCCAAGCCTGTCACCCTGCACAAAACTCAAATCCAAGTGGATCAAAAACCTCAACTTAAACCCCACCACTTTTAACTTGATTGAAAAGGAAGTGGGAAATATGCTTCTACAAATTGACACAGGCGACCACTTCCTAAATATAACATCAATGGCACAGACACTAAGACCAACAATCAATAAGTGGGATCTCCTGAAGCTAGGAAGCTTTGGCAAAGCCAAGGACATTGTCAATAGGACAAAACGACAGCCTACAGAATGGGAAAAGATTTTCACCAACCCAACAAGTGATAAAGACTGATCTCTAAGATATATAAAGAGCTCAAGAATCTAAAGCCCAAAACCTTGAATAACCCAGTCAGAAAATGGGGTACATATCTAAAAAGGGAATTCTCAACAGATGAACTACGAATGGCTGAAAGGCACCTGAAAAAGTGCTCATCATCTTTAGCGATCAGAGAAATGCAAATCAAAACCACTTTGAGATACCACCTAACACCTGTTAGATTGGCTAAGATAAAAGGCACAGATGACAGCCTGTGTTGGAAAGGATGAGGAGCAAGGAGAACACTCCTCCATTGTTGGTGGGAGTGTAAGCTTGTTCAGCCACTTTGGAATGCAATATGGAGGTTTCTCAGAAAATTGAGAATCAATCTCCCCAAGAACCCAGCAATACCACTTCTGGGTGTATACACTGAAGAGGCACATTCACACTCCAAAGTTATTAGCTCAACTATTTTCATAGCAGCATTATTTGTAATAGCAAAAACCTGGAAACCAACTAGAAGTCCCTCAACTCAAGAATGGATTAACAAACAGTGGTACATCTACACAATGGAATACTACTCAGCAGTAAGAAAAAAATGTTATCCTAAAATTCACAGGCAAATGGATGGATTTGAAGAATATCCTCCTGAGCAAGGTATCACATACTCAGAAAGATAAGCAGGGGATGTACTCACTCATTAGTGGTCTCTAAACAAACAAACAAGAAAAAAAAAAGCCAAACATGCCCAAGCGGCAAACCACAACCACTGAATAGCTTGGGATCAGAAGCACCCTGGACTGACCCTTTGGATCCCATTCCAACTATAGGAGCATCTGACTCACTCTAGAGTGAGAGGGGACAAAACTGGATTTGCCAGGAGTGGAGACTGATCTAAGCATTATTGGGTCAGTGGGACCATAGTACTGTCTGCTCCTTGCCCAGGGAGGGGATGGGGAGTTGTGGTGAAGAAAAAATAACCTGATGTGGCGGGAAGGGAAGGGACCTTGAATAAGGATATACAGGGATGGAAAAGAAAACATTTCAGAGGGAAAGCTGAAAACAAAGTAAATATATGTGTAGTAATCATATTTGCATTATCACCCTTGATAAGTCATACTTATGATTTTTATCTTCTTCATAGTTATTGTTAACTTATCAGCATTTTAAATTCATTTTACTGTTTTTCTTGATAAATACAAAATAAATAAAGAAGGGAAAAAATAAAGGAAGGACGCTGCAGGTACCATCCTGAAAAAAAAAAAAAAAGGAGCATCCAATGCTGAAAGCATATCTCTAGTTCTTAGAATCTCCTAAAAGCTCCACTTCTCTTTATCTCCTTATCTCTTAATTTAACTGTCATTGGTTATCCCTGTTTTCAATGGTATAAAATTTCTAAATATCTATTCTCTCCTTAAAGTCCCGTTAACTCCTTTTGGCTAGTTTCTATATCTATGACACATTTATAGTAATGAAACTTATTTTAGATTTTGTTTTTGTAGCTTTTAAGTGTTTTTGATTTCTATATATTGTGGAGGTCATACTTTTTACTGTTCTAATGGTAAGTTTTAATTAATAATTTTCCTGGACCTTACAAGTTGGGCTTTATCAAGTAATTCTTTCTTTATGTAGGGTCAAATTTGATCTTCAGAGTACAATGTGAGACATTTTTCTTTTGCCTTACACATAGTTCACTTAGCTTTTTGTGCAAACTATTTCTGTTACTGAAAAGTATCACTTTTCATCTGATGCATACAGAGAATTGTTAACATCTTAAAAAAATCTTGTGATTTTATATCATAGTAAAAGTTAATTCTCTAGCACAAAGCTTCATAAGAAAATTTTTTTCTAAACAACTGATAGAATAAATGTCTGGCTATTTAAAAAATTCTCTCATGGCTCAGAAAGAGATACACATTCAAGTTTCCTAAAAATTAGCACTAACTCTTAAATGAATGACTTTCTTAGTTAAAAAAGAAGTCATTACAAGATAATTCAATGATATAAAATTCAATAATAAAAAACATAGAGCAAAACCAAATAAAAATATTTGGCTCTATTTCATGAAATAATAATCTGCTTTGCTTCTTTGTTAGTCATTGTGTGGATACCGAGTAACAAAACTTTGACATATTCAGGAAAATCAGGAGCTCCTTACCACTGGGCAATCTCTCCAACTCCACGAATCATATTGAAATATATAACTTCCCTAATTCACACATGAAGTCAAAGTAATGAAACTAAGTTTCTAAACTTGATTAACTCAGTCAAAATGTTATATAGAAATTTATGGGACATCATAACTAAGAAAATCAGGATTAAATTGAGCTGTGATGGTGCATACATTTAATTGCAGCACAAAATAAGAAGAGGAAGGCATAACTGTGTGTGTTCAAAGTCAATCTGTTCTACAAATTGAGTTTCAGGACAACCAGAGACACAAATATAAACACTGTTATAAAAAAATTAAAAAATTATTAGCTTAGAAATGTGGTTTTATATTTTCTCATTGAATTTTCAGATTTATATTAACCTATAGGAATTGAGTCTGTGTATACTGCAGGTGCACTAATAAACATAAAAGTATATGTGGCTCATGCATAATTTCTTTTCAATATATTTCTAGGTACTGTATTTTACAAATAATGCTGCTATGAGCATAGTTGAGCAAGTGTTTTTGTGTTGTGGTTTATTATCTTTTGAGTATATTTCCAACAGTGATATTACAGGGTCCTGAGGAAGACTGATTCACATTTTTTATGAAACCACCACACTTATTTGCAGTATGGTGGCTTCTCAGAAAACTGAGAATCAATCTCCCCAAGGACATAGCAATACCACTTCTGGGTGTATACCCTAAAGACACACAGTCACACTCAAATGACATTCGCTCAACTTTGTTCATAGCAACATTATTTGTAATAGTAATAACCTGGAAACAACCCAGATGCCCCTCAACTGAAGAATGGTTTTACAAGCTGTGGTACACCTATCTACAAAATGGAGTACTACTCAACAGAAAAACAGATAATGTCCTAAAATTTGCAGGCAAATGAATGGATCTGGAGAATATCCTCCTGAGCAAGGTCTCACAAACCAGAAGGATAAGCAAGAGATACTCACTCATTAGTGGACTCTAAACAAAAAAGTAAAAAAAGCAAAGCATGCCCAAGCTGCAAACCACAACCACTGAACAGCTTGGGATTTGAAACACCTTGGACTGACATCTTGGATCCCAACCCCGCTAGAGGAACACCTGACTCAGTCTCAATTTTGGGACGAGGAAATTGGATCTGCCAGGAGTGGTGGCTGAACTGAGCAATATTGTGACCTTGGGACCTTGGTATCTCCAACCATGCTGGGAGAAGATGGGGAGATGTGGAGAAGAGAGAATGACCTGTTGTGGTGGGAGTGAGAAGGGACCTTGAATAATGATAAACATGGATAGAAAATGTGACTTTTTCATTCATAATGAAAAATAAAATAAAGATATCAAGTCTTTCCTCACTCACACCCCGGCCAGAAGTCATCAATGCAGAAGTGAGGCATTGTGTTATTTAGCTGTGTTCTAGCTTGAGTTCTTGTTTACAATAACATCTCTCTCTTTTTATTTTTTGAAAGTCTACTAATGAATGAATACATCCCCTACTTCTCTTTCTGGAATTGTGGTACCTGGCTCAGGAGGATATTTCCCATATCCATCCATTTGCCTGCAAATTTTAGAGTATCAATTTTTTTTACTGAGGAGTAATACTCCATTGTTTAGATGTACCACAGCTTGTTAATCCATTCTTCAGTTGAGGGGCATCTATGTTGTTTCCAGGTTCTTGCTATTATGAATAATACTGCTATGAACATAGTTGAGCTAATGCTTTTGTTGTATGACTATGCATCTCTAGGGTATATGCCTAAAAGTGGTATTGCTGGATCTTTGGGGAGGTTGATTCCTAGTTTTCTGAGAAACCACCATACTGCATTCCAGAGTGGCTGAACAGGTCTACACTTCCACCAACAATGGAGGACTGTTTCCCTTGTTCTGCATCCTGTCCAGCATAGGCTGTCATCTATGTTTTTAATCTTAGCCATTCTGACAGGTGTAAAGTGGTATCTCAAATTTGTTTTGATTTGCATTTCTCTGATGGCTAAAGATAAAATTTAAATACTCCCACAGGGAACAAATGTGTCCTCCGTCAATGCAGAAAATCTTCCTTTACTCTTATTGCTGGGATTGAATAGAAAGAAAAATAGGGTAAAGAAAGGACAATTTATTTTCCTTTGCTAATAAGAACCTACAAAATATAAGTTCTACAAAAAATTACTCTGTACTAGTTTTGAATAACCATTTCAGAATGAATTTCAGTGGGTGACTCATGAGGAATAACACCTGGGGCAATTCACCTTCTCAGTTCTGTCTTCATGAGGTTTATGTTATGATTTATATCACTGTGGGAGGATTCTCATAGTTCTGCAGACAGAAATAAGTTGCTATGTCTACAGATTCCAGACTGCTGATGGTGAGAGAATAATCTGTTCCAGACCTACTGCCTGTGAACCTAGATGGGACCCCATCTGCCAAGCTATCTGCACCATAAACTAGAAGGTTAAGAGATTTCCCTGGTTTCTGCTGAAACCAGTTCAAATTATATCCAATGGTCTGACTGGCCCAGCAAGTGATGGTGACTTTGTCTCCCAAAGATGCAGAGAGAGAAGATGGAGATTGGTTCATCTGGATGTCACATCTGGCACCTAGGATTGGAGATACAATAAATTTCCATATAGTTAGTCATGATACAAAAAAAGACTGCTCCTAAATGCCAATCAATACTAATCATAAAATAACAGAGAAATTCCTAACATAGTCCTTTATTCACCGAGAATCCAGAGCAGCAGAACCCCAAGAAGCTGAGTGGGGGCCCTCATGTCCATGCTGAGTACAGACTGCAATGCCAACTTCACAAAGTGTGACTGGTATATGAAGAAGTCCCCAGGGATGTGCAGTGAGTGCATGCAAATCATTGAGAACCAGGTAGTACTGGCCACAGATGCAACACTTACCTCAATAACTTACCATAATCACTGTGTCTCCAAATGCTGAAGGTTAGACCACACATATGCCTTCAGAAAACTCATTTTCAGCAATTATAATTCAGATTTTTGAGGGTATTTGAAAATTCATGCTACACATATAATCAATTTATTTCAAGGATAAATTGAAAGTAGTATAGAAGTATATTATGCTTTTAGAAAATATGCAACAGAGAAAGCACTATTGAGTCTAACTCAATGAAATAACTCATCTTGGTTAAAAAATAGTATGTATCCTGGGTAAGGTTGAATTAGTATTCTCTAGTTATTTAATTAAATAAATGGGTAATTTTCATGAAAAGTCTTGATCATTTTCTTTGAAATAAAAAGGACTTTTTCATATTTACCATGTTAACTAAAGTATAAAATAAGGACTACACATTGGTGCAAATATAACATCTTGATCCCAAGAGTTCTGACTCCTTCTGAAAATGGAGATACTTTCATACAAACATGCTACACAAGCTATACCTGTTTTGTAGTTTGGGATCTTCCATTTTGGCCACATTTTTGACATTAGCTACTCTGTCTTAAAATTCTTGAACATGAAAGAATTTACTAGTAATGTCAGATGTGAATACTATCACAGAAAACTTTGCTATGCAATACATTGTTCTGCTGTGTATTACAAAAAGCATTGACCAGTAAGTGCAGACACTATCCTGGTTCATGCATCAGCCTGATTGTCTTCAAGTGCATGTTAGTCTAAAATAAAACTAAAATGCAGAAATCTTTCTACATCTCTATAGCACCAAAAGATGAATCATGTATCTAACATCCATACATTTCCCTTGGGCATCAGGCCTTATTTATCAGTAGGAGGAAGTTGAATCTATTCAGTCTGCAGTACTGTGTTCTATCAAGGTCTGTAAAAACTTGTGTTGGAATTTTGAAGAGGGTTAAATTGAATTTGTAGATTGCTTTTGGTAAGGTTCCTGTTTTTACTATGTTGATTTTACCTATCCAGGATTATGGGAGAGCTTTCCATTTTCTGTAGTAGTAAATGGAGATTTCCTGGATATCTGTCATGTCAATTTTTTTTAATTAAAGTTCTTATCATACAAGTCTTTCACTTGTTCATTAGAGTTACTCCAAGTTATTTAATGCAATTTTCAGCTATTATAAAGAGTGATGTTTCCTGATTTCTATTTTAGCTCTGTAACTTTTGTGTATAGGATGACTATTGATTTTTTTTTTGAGTTAATCTTTTACTCTGCTACATTGCTGAAGGTGTTTATCACCTGTAGGAGTTCCTTGGTAGAATTTTGGGGGTCGTTTATGTATACAATCATATCATCTGCAAATAGAGATAATTTGAATTTTCTTTCAAATTTGTATCCTCTTAGTCTTGTTTTGTTACTGATTTAACATAATGTTAAGAACTATGTTTAATAGATATGAGGAGAGAGGACTGCCTTGTTTTGTTCCTGATTTTAGTGGAACTGCTTTGAATTTCTCTCCATTTAGTTAGATGTTGGCTGCTGACTTGCTGTGTGTTGCTTTTATTATATTTAGATATATTTCCTGTATTCCTGATCTCTCCTGGATTTTTATTATGAAAAACTGTTGAATTTTTTAAAAAAATGTTTTAGTATCTAATGAGATCATCATGTGGTTAATTTCTTTTAAGTTGTGTATATGATGATGGCATTGATAATTTTTCTTATGTTACATCATTATTGCATCTCTGGGGTGAAGTTTACTTTTCCATGGTGGATGAATTTTTTTGACTTGTTCTTGAAATTGGTTTGTGAGTATTTTATTGAGAATTTCTGAATCAATATTTATGACAGAGATTGGTCTGTGATTCTCTTTCTTTGTTGCTTCTTTGATTGGCTTTAATATCATGGTGCCTGTAATCTCATTAAAGAATTGGACTATTCCTTCAGTTTCTCTTTCAAGAAACATTTTGGAAACTATAATGTATGTCCTTATGATTTTCTGGAATTTCATCCATATCTGTTATAATGTTTGCCTTTCAATTTCTAGTTTTTTTGAAGTAGGTTTTCCCTTTTTTTGTTTAATTTGGTTGAGAATTTGCCAATCATGTTTTATCCTTAAAAAAAAATAAGTGAATAGAATGTACCACTGTTATGCCATTAAAAGAAAGAAAGAAACATTTGTGAGTATTGGTGTTAGTTCTTCTTTTAATGACTGGTAGAATTCTGCACTGAAACCATCTGGCCTTTAGAGTTTTTTGATTGGGTGACTTTGAATAACAGCTGCAATTTCCTTTTTTAGTTATAGGTCTATATAAATCATTTATCTGGTCTTAATTTAATTTTGGCAAGTGGTAACTGTCTAGGAAGCTGTCTATTTGTTTTATGTTTTCCAATTTAGTAGAGTAAAGGTTTTTGAAGTATGAAGCATGATTATGTAGATTTCCTGGGTGTCTGTTGTTATGTCCTTCTTTTCATTTCTTATCCTGTGAATTTGGGAACTTTCTGTCTGGCCTTTTGGTGAGCTTGGAAAAAGATTTATCTATTTTGTTAACTTTCTCAAACAATCAACCCTTTTATTCATTTATTTTTTTATTGTTCTCACGTTTTCAATTTGATTGATATCACTTCTGAGTGTGATTATTTTTTTCCTTCTTCTCCCAGTTAAATTTGATTCTAATTGTTTTTTCTGTATACTTTTAATTATTATTATTAATAATAAAGAAGTCATGCTTTCTATCCCTGTATATCCTTATTCAAGGACCCTTCCCCCACCTGCCACATCAAGTCATTCTTTCTTCTCCGCAAATCCCCATCCCCTCCCTGGCCAGGCAGCAGACAGTCCTATGGTCCCACTGACCAATTGACCCATTATTGCTTAGTTCACTCTCAACTCCTGGCAGATCCAGTTTTTTCCCCACAACCTCAAGACTGAGTCAGGTGTTCCTCTAGGGAAAGTGGGATCCAAAGAGTCATTCCAGGTTGTATCTGATCCCAAGCTGTTCAGTGGTTGTGGTTTGCAGCATGGGCATGCTTGGCTTTTTTCTTGTTTGTTTGTTTAGAGACCACTAATGAGTGAGTACATCCCCTGCTTATCTTTCTGAGTTTTTGATACCACGCTCAGGAGGATCCATGAGCGAGGTATCAAATCCATCCATTTGCTCTAGAACTTTCCACTGTGCTGTTTCATCTCTTGTGTGAGATATCTCTAGGGGTTTTTTTTTATGTAGGCATAAAATACTATGAATTTTCCTCTTAGCACTGGTTCCATTCTGTCCCATATGTTTGGATATATTGCAGAATCGTTTTCATTGAATTTTTATGACGTTCTTGATTTTTTTTTCTTCTTCCTTAACCCAGATATGATTCAATTGAGAGAGTTACAGTTTTCATGAATTTGTAGGCCTTCTGAGATTTATGTTGTTGAATTCTAATTTTAGTGCTTGGTGGTCTGACATGATACCAGGAGTTAGTCCCAATTTTTTGTATCTATTGATTTTTTTATGACAGAACATGTTGTCAGTTTTAGAAAAAGTCCCATGTTGTTTAAGAATAACTTGTATTTCTTTGTGTTTTAGTGAAAACTTTTGTATATGCCTATTAGGTCCATTTGAGTCATAACATCTGTTATATCCCTTATTTTTCCATTAAGTTTCTGTCTGGAAATCCTGTCCATTTGTTGAGAGTGGGGTGTTGAAGTCTCCCACTATTAACATATGGGATTTAATATGAAATTATGCTTTAGTAATTTTTGTTTGATTTTACATATGATGGTGCTCTTGTGTTGGTGGCATAAATGTTCAGAATTGAAACTTCATCTTGGTAGATTTTTCCTAAGATAAACAAGTAATGTTTCCCTGATTGATTTTAGTTTGAATCCTATTTTGTAAGATCTTACGATGGCTACACAAGCTTGTTTTTAAGATCCATTTAATTGCACAGTCTTTTCCAACCCTTTATTTTGAACCTGTGTCTGTCTTTGAGTTTAATTTTGTCTTTTGTCTGCAGTACAAGGGTAGATTCTGTTTTTGTATTCATCTTGTTAGGGTGCATCTTTTTACAGGTGAATTAAATTGTTCATTTTAAGGTATATTAATGACCAGGGATTGTTATATCCCAGTATTTTGGTGGTGGTGGTGGTGTGTGTTTTTCCATTTTTGAGTTTTTCTTCTATGGGGTTATTGATGGCTTTAAACAGTTTCTATCATTTGGCATTTCCTATAATATTATGGTTGGTTGTTTGAAAACTTTAGGTTGTCTCTCTGTAATCTTATAAGAAAATATTGATTCTGTAAATTCTTCTGACTGGCTTGAATATTTCTATGTTTTTTCATAAGGCTTTCTAATATTTGTATCTTGCCACTTATATCAACAAATTTTACACTCATAGAAACAATTTTTTAGGCTTAAAACAAGAACAATCCAAGAAACAATACTTAAAATAGTGATTATAATAGTCCCACATGGTTAAAAAAGAATATGCAATGAATAAAACATGTACGAAATAGGATAGAAGCTATCTGCTTAGGTAGATAAGTAGATGAATGATAGGAAGATCAATAGTTAGATAGAGATGTAAGAAAGATTATTGATACAGGGTATCAGACACAACATCAATGTTTTTTAGAGACCTTTGGTGCAATGATTATTGAGAGATGATTTCCTTTATGCAACAAGTACCAGGGCAAAGAATAAATACTGTCAAACTAGAATATATGACAAATTACATGGGAGTAAAATGAGACATTATTAATATACCAAAATACTAAACTAATCAAAAAATCTGATAAAACAAATGGAAAATATCTGTGTCCACTACTTCAAATAACTATATGAAAACAAATTGCTTGCCAATGCATCTAATTATAAGTGTGTAAGATTGACAGTCCCTACATCTACCAGAGAACTCTTGCTATTGGTGAATCTTCTTTCCCTGAAACTATAAACAGATTCGAAGTTCTCACTCTCACTTATTCATAAAGGCAGCATTTTGTGCTCTGCTTCACCAAAATGTCATTCCACATTTGACATTTTGGTATGCCTAAGAAAGAAAAATGTAGATCATCCACAGATTGAGAAACAATGAAGTACCCTGCAAAGACCATAGACACTGTGATAATTTGTCTTAAATTTGCCTTTCAAAACTAAGAAGACCCACCTTTGGAATAATAAGAACCTGGAAACAACCTAAATGTCGCTCAACTGAAGAATGGATTAACAAACTGTGGTACATCTACACAATAGAGTCCTCAGCAGTAATAAAAAAATGACTTTCTAAAATTTGCAAACAAATGGTTGGATTTGGAGAATATCCTCCTGAGCTAGGTATCACAAACCCAGAAAGATAATCAGGGGATGTACTCATTCATTAGTGGAATTTAAACAAAAAGCGAAATATTCCCAATCTGCAAACCACAAACAGTGAACATCTTAGGATCTGAAGCACGTTGAAACTTCAAATTGGAACCCATTTCCACTTGAGGAACACCTGACCCACTATTGATGTAGGGATGAGGAGAGCAGATTGGCCTGGAGTGGATGTGGGACTAAGCCACCTTGTGATCTTGGGACTTCCTTCTCTTTCTGGGGAGGAGATAAGGAGATGGGGAGAAGCCAGAGTGACTGGGAGGAGTGAAAGGGAAAATGGAGTTTGAACAAGGGAATACATGGATAAAAAATGAGACTTTATTAATAATAAAAAGAAGAAAAGATGATATCTCCTGATTAAGGGGTGATAACGTAACTACTGCAACTAGAATAACAGAAAGTTGGTGACACTTGAAGTTTAGTTGAACCACTCATGCAGTGAGATGTGTTAGGCAGAACTCTAAGCTGTGAACAGTTATACAAGTTTCCCAGACCTTCATTATCACACAGATGCACAGTAGTCTTCTCTGCAGTTAATAAGCACATTAGCAGTTAGGATCCACCAAGCAAGTAAGTTTTTGTTATGATATGAATCATTGTGTGAGGGTAATGCGTACCTTGCATACAGTAATAAATGCCTAAATCTTCAGCCTCCACTCTACTGATTTTGAGTGTGAAATCTGTCCCTGAGCCACTGCCACTGAACCTGTCAGGGACTCCAGAGTTCAGATTGGACACCAAATAGATAAGTCCTTGTGGAGCCTGGCCTGTCCTCTGTAGGAACCAATTCAAGAAGGTTTTTCCATTACTGTATAAGAGGCTCTGGCTTGACTTGCAAGAGATGGAGACTGATTGCCCAATGGCAACAGACAAAGAGAGTGGAGTCTGGGTCATCACAACATCACCACTGGTACCTGAAATTAGAATAGCTCAAATTATTACAATTTTCACTAAAAATATTTGTGAATTACTTTATGTAATTCCTTTACAATATTATCCTGGCATTTTTATATAAAATGTATATAGTATATAAAATGGTTTTATGCAAAACAATTAAATAAAAGTAAAGCTCATAGTCTAATACCACCCTATGCAATAGACACAATAATCATCATTTCAACACAACTCTGGTCTCTTCTAAAATTTCTCATTACCATGTAACTAAAACACATTTGCCCATCCTGGAGAAGGTAATTTTTCTCATCACACTTGTACAGCACATAAGAGATGGCAGATATCATCCCTAGTCCCTATTTTCTTCGCTGACATTATTGTTTCCTTACCCAGAATCCAAAACATTAGTCGAAACATGGAGTAGAAAGGGCACATCATTTTGAGGAATGAACCGGAGAGAATGATCAGTGCAGGCAAGAGACCAGTGGAGCTTTTAACTCAAAACAGAAAGTCAAGGACCTCTCTTGGGAGCAATATGCAAATACCATGCTCTGTATGGCAGTTTATATACAAGAGAGTTCTGTGGGTTTATTACATTTGAAAAATAACCCCCAAAGTGTTTTATACCAGTAGTGAAAGTGATTAAACAAAGTATGATCATTGAATTGAGAGTAGTAGAAAGGAAGGCTGAAATAGATAAGATGGAGTTCAATACAGTTGTAAATATGCACTAACAATACAGTCCTCTTCTCTAGTTAGAAATTTCATTAAATTTTATCTGTTAATACATACCCAAGTTATAGAAAACTGGTGGAATATAATTAAGATGCATAAACAATTATTTATGCGGATGTAATGAACTCTCATAACTTTATGCTGACTTTCTAATGCACTTCAAGATTACAAGAAGAAAGCAAAGCTTTCAACAGTATCTTCAAATTACTGATTGTACTCTTATAAATTAGATTATAGACTTTTAATAATAAATAAGATTTATTTAGGTGTTAAATGTGCTCCAAGAAAAAATGAATAAGCATTACCATACAAACTAAACATTCCTAAAGATCTTTATAATATAAGCGTTATCATACATACCATAGAGAAACATTTGCATCATTTTTATAATGTTGAAATGTTATTTTTTCATAAATTTATTTTAAGCTGACACATCAGATAAACTTAACTTTATTTCTTTTCATAAGGATCATGTACTTTTTTCTCTTTCTAAAAATCTTTAAAATGAAACCATATCACATTTTACCTTCATTGACTTAACTTAATTTTCAGAGTATAACTGATTTTAAAATTTTACTTGTGTTCTAGGAATAAATTAATAATGTTTCTCTATTTCTTGTTCTTCTAGTAATGACAACATTTATTCTTACACATGGACAGTTTTTTATGTAAAATTATTAATAAAATTTTTATGTAAGGTATACATATCTCTTCAATTATCTTGAACAAATATATGGGAATATATTTGGCAGTCTCCATGTCAGATATAAGGACTCACAAGATGAGTCTAGCTAGAACTCCAAGCAATAGTGAAGAGGGTGCCTAAACTGGACGTCCATTATTATCAAATGAATGACCACCTTAATTGCCATTGTAGAACCTTCATCAAGCAACTGATGGAGGAAAATGCAGAGGTCCATTTTTGAACAGCAGGTGGAGCTACAGGTCCATCTGAAGAAAGGAAAGAGAAATTATATTAGCAAAGGGATCAGAATCATGATGAGAAGACCCACATAGTAGGCTGTCCCATGATATTGGAAGCTCACAGACTGAAATAGCAGTTGATGAACCTTCATGAAATAGATCTAAACCCTCTGAATGTAGACGACAGTCAAATAACATGAACAGTTTGTATAGCCTTGTGCTCTTGCATGATAGTTTATTCCTTGTGCATGAACTGTCTTCTCTGAGTCCATACCTTAGAAGGAACTACTTTCTTTGCTTTGATAATTGGGGAAGAGTCTCTGTCCTACCTCAACTGGAAATGCCAACCAAATTTTCTCACCTTGGAATTTCTTGCCCTTTCTAAAGAATAAATAGGGGGCTGGGTAGGGAAGAGGTTTGGGGAGGACTAGGTGAAGGAAAGGCAGAGAAAATAGTGGTGGGTATAAATGTTTTTAATAATAAAAACAATTAATTAAAATATGTTCATTACAAAAGTGCAATTTGTGTGGTGGTTGCTGCGCAGATTCTGACCAATCAGTTTTCACAGCAGCTTTTGCTAAGCAAATTCTGACAAGTCAAGATTTGACAGCTGATATTTCTACGAAGATTCTACTGACCAATTAGGATCTGACAGAAAATGTTGCTAGGAATTCTTCAATTAATCAATATTTTACAGCAGCTGTTGGTAGGCAGATTCTGACCAATCAGAAGTCTTAAATTGGTTGTTCCTAGGCAGATTTTGACTACTCAGATCTGACAGCAGTTGTTTCTAGGCAGACTCTGAACATCAGGAGTTCTGACAGCAGATATTGCTAAGCAAATTCTGACTCATGAGGGTATCAGACAGTGGCTGTTGCTAGGCAGATTTTAAATCAGTGGTCTGGCAATAGCTGTTGGTAGGCACATTCTGAATAATCAGGAAATATGACATCTGCTGTTGCTAGGCAGGTTCAGACCATTAGGAGTTTATACAGCTACTGAAGTAAGGACACAGGTTTGATCTGACATAGATGGTGGGCCTGAATATTGTCAAGTGTTGTCATAGACTAGGAGTGAGGACACAGGGCAAGGTCTGACATAGAAGATGTGGCCTGAGAACAGTCAAATGATGTCATGGACTAAGGGTGAGGACACAAGCTTGATCTGACCTAGAGAGTGGGGCCTGAGAACAGTCAGATGATGTCATTGACTAAGAGTGAGGACACAGGTTGTGGTCTGACATAGGGGACAGAGCCTGTAAACAGTTAGGTGATGTCATTAACAAGGAGTGAAGACACAGGGTATGGTATTACATTATGGAAGGCCTTGGAAATGTCATGTGATGTCTCAAATTAAAAGTAAAAATATTGCCCTTTTTTCTCCCTTCAGAAGGTGGTACTATCATTTCATCCTCTGCGTTTATATAAACTGGAATAAACTGCCCTGTATCCATAGTAGAGGACATTGTCACCTGACTGCTATTAATTGCTATATAAACTGAAATGAGCCAACTTGTGTCCTCAGCAGATAGGCTATCATCTGACACTATTTATTTCTATATAAACTGGAATAAACTTCCCTGTGTTCTTTACACAGCAGAATGAACCTATATCTGCCCATAGCTAAGTTTGATATCATCTGCCTTGTTTATTTTTTATAATCTGCAATAAACTACACTGTGTGCACAGCACAGGGCACCATCACTTGACCCTTTTAATTCATTATAGCCTGCAATAAATAGCCCTTTGTTACTCCTCACAGCAGAGGGCAACATAACTCACCCTGTTCATTTCTATATAAAGTGGATTAATACATTCTGTTTTCCAATCAGAGGGCACTGTCACCTAAAACTATTTATTTCTGTATAATCTAGAATAAAACACCCTACATCCAATGCAGAGCAAATGAATGGACTGTCATCTGATTCTTCTATATGAACTGGAATAAATCACCATGTGTCCACAGCAGATGGTTTAGTCACCTGTCCTGTTTATTTCAATGTAAACTAAAATCAACTGTTCTGTGTGCACAGTAGAGCATGCTGTAACTTCAACCCGCTTATATTTATATAAACTGGAATGAAATATCCTATGTTCACAGAAGAGAGCATCATCACTGGACACTTTATTTCTATTTAAAATAAAATAAACCTCCCCTGTGTCCCAACCACAGCAAAAGGCATCATCTCATGAGTGTTTATTTCTCTACAAACTGGTGTAAACCATTCTGTGTCCTCAGCAGAGGGTACGATCACCTGACACTGTATATTTCTATATGAACTGGAATAAACTGCCATGTGTCCACAGCAGAGGGGATGTCACCAGACCCGGTTTATGTCTATATAAACTGAAATAAACTACCCTGTCTCAGAAAAAAAAATAAAATATGTTCATTAATTGTAGATTTCTTTGTGTAGCAATCTAAGTGTTACATCATGTATATCCTTTTCCCATTTATAGGGAAATATATTTCTTCATGCTTCAAGACATTTGAACAATTTATTCTTTGTTTTCTAGTACAAAAAAACTGAATATAGCAAGAGCGAAATGTAGATGCATTCCTAATACTTTGTTCAAAAATCTCCCTGTATTTTCACTGTTTTTTTCCCTTCTTCTTTGTTTATTTTTTATTTATCAAGAGAAACAGTACAATGAATTCAAAATGCTGATAAGTTAACAATAACTATAAAGAAGATAAAAATCATAAGCATGACTTATCAAGGGTGATAATGCAAGTAAGATTGCTACACATATATTTACTTTGTATTCAGCTTTCCCTCTGATTTTTTTCTTTTTCTTTTTCTTTTTTCTTTTCTTTTCTTTTTCTTTACCATTGTATTCAAAGTAATTGACTGCCTAATATGAACATCATTTTGTTGCTAGTGCACTCCCAGTTTTGTAACAAACAAACATGTAAGCAGAAGTTTCTTGGTCCTATCTATAGCCAAGGTTTGATTCCCACAACCATTTGTATATGAAAATGATTCAAAAGCTTAATATTATAGTAAGTGTTGGGCCAGTGGTTCAATAATTCTACTATTCATTTCTTACACTTATATCAACACTTAATTCTCATCTGTGTTTAGCTACAAAGCTTGGCACTTTGCTTCAGTGCGGCACTCTCATCTTTCTTCCTATGCATCCAGTTGGCATCTGCTGCTCTAACTTTTCTCCCCCTGCCACCTTGGGACCTTGGTACCTCCTTTCCTTGCCGGGGAAGAGATAAGGAGATGGGGAGAAGAGTGATTTGTAGGGGTGGGAGGGAAAGAGCATTTGAAAAGGGGATGCATTTATAAAATATGACTTTATTAATAATAACAAAACAAGAAAAAATAAAAATGATAGATTGATAAATCTGTATAAGTCAACTGAGATACCTGATTGTGTCTTTATATAAGAGGGTCAAAAACTATACCAACAACACAATTCTACTCAATAGAAAGGGATAAAACATTTCCTGACTGATTAACTTCAATTGAATTGTAACTAACATTTTAGGAGACATTAAATTCATCATTTGTTTGTAATATTAATATAAGCAAAGACTGTTAAAAATGTGAGTAATATAATAAACACCAATGGAAATATGTAAAAAAAAAAAAAAGACTTCTAGTCAGGTTGCCCTGGTTCTACTTACTTCCTAGCATCTTGGCAACCAGTGTTTTATTAAACCAATAAGAGTAGCGAATCTTTATGGTGTACAAAAATATTATCCCACACAAACAAGCAAGTGACAGTGACATTTTTCCCAGAGATGCAGACAGAAAAGATGGAGTCTGAATTATCTGAACATCACATGTCAGTAAAATCACAAAACAAAATTATCCACATGATTAAGAATGCTTAAAGAGATATTTTTTTTCTAAAGTAACTGAGCAGCATTCATCAGATCAAAGCAAATACACGCAGCTGACATTATTTAACTGGAAACCAGAACATATTCAATCCCAGGAGCCAATTTGGGATCCACAATTTCATGTTGTTTTATGACTATGACTGCATGTGATTCCTGTAAGTGTGTGCCCAGCTGATAGAGAAGACCTCAGGAGAGAGGGATGCAGAAATCATGTGAAAATCTATAGAGGGTGGGCATACATACTGGGCTGGCTCATTTGGCTAAGGACACTGTGCCTCTAGCCAAAACCAGAATATAAAAAGAATTCTATAAAAACACAGGTTCTTTTGTCCTGGGAGGACATATATTTTTGAATAGTTCATTTTAATTTATACTTTTCTTGTATTCCCTAGGAAATGGTCTCTTTACTATGATACAATCTGAGGAGTACAAAAAGTTTTACAGACTAATTTGATTTGGAACACTTAATACTAATCAGTCATGTGTATATGCATGTGTGGTTGCTTTGTATGTATGTGTGTGTGTGTGTGTGTGTGTGTTTGTGTAATCATACCTGCTAGATTCTTTTAGTGCTGCTTATATGTATATTTGTATACAGCACACCACTTGTCATTTAATTATCCAATTATGGGGCTTACTTCTGGGAAATTTTTTTTCTCTCATTGATCAATAAATTATCTGTAGCGCTTCATCTTGGGGTGAGACTTGGTGAGATTTTCCCCAATCTCAGGTGCAATAGATGTGGTGTTGTCATCTTTCAGGTCTTGATTAGGAAGTCCTTTTGTTAAACTTTGTAGGTGTAACTTTTCTTTTATACCTGTAAGTCACAATTTCTCAAAATTGTTCATGATACTCTGAATTTTATGGCTTTTTACCTTCTTTCCATTTCCTCTTCTTCAAAGTTCTTTGAGTCTTGAGTTTATGGCATGCATTGTAAATGTGATACCTTTAACTTTTTTCTTTATCATTTATCATTTCAATTGTCACAACAATATATTAAAATTATTTTGAATTAATTTTTATATAATGTGACATATGATCCCATTTGTTGACCACTGCGTGAATATCCACCTTTAACACCACCATTTGTAGAAGTATATACATTTTTTTCTGATACATTTTTTTTTGTCATCTTTGAAACAAAAGCAAGTCATATTGTGAGTTTATTTCTGGATTTTCTGTTCTGTTACTTTGAATTGCATCTGTTGATGACAGTTCTTACCTGCTTTGTTACTACTGATTTGTCCTCCAACTCAAAATCAGATGTGGCAGTAATTGGAGTGCTGTTTGTTTTGGTTGTCTTAGGTTTTCTGTTCTGCTAAATGACTTATAAGATTTTATTTTCTATTTTTGAAGAGTGATGTTGAAATTTTAATGGCAATTGCAATCTATATAATGATTTTGATATTGCAATCATTTTCACAATGTTACTTTTACTCATATGAGTGTCTCAAGTTTTTATGTACCATGTCATATTGTTTAAGTTCTTTACTTAATTTTTTTTGTTATTTAAAGTTTCCATATAGACCTTATGGTGATTTTAACGAGAATGGTCTTGATCATTTCAAATATTTGATTATTTTATGCATAGTTGATTGTATTGTGCTTGGAGAGTGGCAGGAGTCATGTGACTTCTTCAGGAACAAGGCCAAAAAATAGTGCAAATGGCTCTCTTTTTGGCAAGTCTTTAGTGGCCCTATAGACAGTTTGCTTCATAATTCTGGGCTTGAGCCCAGGAGGATATATATTTTACACTCTCTCCTAGAATTTATTTTGCTAACTAAAATACTAGCTACCTTTTAATTTCACTTTCTTATTGACAGATAAAAATAGTTATTACAAAAAAATAATATCTCCCAGATAACTCTCCTATGAGTGAGTCAGAGGAAAGGTTGTTAAAAAGAGAGAGTGGACCTGATTCAGCATTTAAATATTTTGATATTTCAAGTGTGACTATAAATTCAGGCTTCTTCATTTGCAATGTTGCCTTTGTGATGCAACCTGTGAAGTTTTATGAAGTAGTTTATGAAGTTCAGTATTGCATATTTTCATAACTGTTCTCAAAAGAATGATTTTAACCACAGTTTTGGAGAAATTATGATAAATAGATGATATTAGAAGTTAACTGGAATAGTCCAGGAACAGAGACTGAAGTAGAATCATAAAACTCTCAATGTCCTCATTTTTAGTAACTATGTGAATATCCCAAGAACTTAAGAAAGACATACTTAAGAGCAAGGGGTGGATAAACAGTGTAAACTATTAGGAATAAATTTCTAAATTATATTCCCTACAGAATGAATGAAAATAAACTGGTAGATGCCCAGAGGAGATCTCTATAGGAGAATACTATAGAATGTAAAATAAATTTATTGGACTTTGATAAAGCAGCTGATTGTGAGAACTGCATCTTTTCAGATGCAAATATTAACTACTAAAGACAAAATTGTCTCTTAGGCTGCATTATGCTGTAATTACAAATGCTGACAACTGGGCACACTATTCTACCTTTAGGTGTGCCTAGTTAGTAAACTTTGTGGCTGCAACATTGCTCAGCCTTCTGACACTAGAGCTGTAGATCAAATAGATAATAGTTACCAGTGGGAAAGTTGGGGGTCAGAAGGCAAAAGAATCAGGGAACAAACAGGTACCTATCATAACCATTTTTAGGAACTAAAGGAACAAGTAAATCTGTCTATCAACGTTGTCGTTCTCCATTTCTGTACTGCACACAATGCAGCCATCTCATTTCTTCACATTCTCTTTCCATCTCCTCTTACTTCTTCCTCACTATGGCCACAATTTACTCAGAAAATCCTATCTATTTACACTTCCCAGGGTGATTTGTGGTTGTTTCTCTTAGGCGCTTCCTTGTTACCTAGCTGTTCAGGAGTTGTAGATTGTAGCTTGGTTATCATCCGCTTTAAATCTAAAATCCACTTTTGCATGGGTTCCTTCCTTGTTTGTCTTTGTGGGTCTATGTTACCTTACTCAGGATGTTTATCTCTAGTTTTAACCATTTGCAAGCAAATATTATTTTTTTAAAACTTCTGAGTAGTACTCCATTGTTTATATGTGCCACAATTTTTTAATCTGTTTATTGGTTGATGGACATCTAGGTCACTTTCAGATTCTGGTTATTACAAATGATGTTGCTATGAACATGGGTTTAGGAAATTTCCTTTTCATATGAATGTTCACCCTTTGGTCATATACCTAAGAGTGGTATTGCTAAATCATGAGGTAGCTTGATTGGGGTCATCAAAAGATCCTTAGATATCAGATACTTACATTATAATTCATAACAATAGTAAAATTGCAGTTATGTATTAGCAACAAAAATAATTTAATGGTTGAGGGTCACCACATCATGAAGTATTGTTTTTAAGGGTTGCAGAATTAGGAAGTTTAAGAAGCATTGCTCAATAAGACTTTTGCATATGGTGTAATGGATCCAATTTAGTATTTTCTTGGTATCACTGAATGTTGAGTATGTGGGACTCTATTTTCTGTGCTCTTTTCTTCTGATTGATGGGAGGATGGGGAGATGTGGAAAAGAAAGAATGACCTGATGTGGTGGAAAGGGGAAGGGACCTTGAATAAGGATATATAAGGATAAAAAATGTGACTTCTTTATTCATAATAATATAAAAGAAAGGAAAAAAAACAACAACAAATGATTGCTACAAGCAATATGTCCCAGGAGCACACTGATCTAATTTTGTACATACTTTTATGGCTTGTGATAATAGGACTCTATGATAAAAGCTGTGGACTGTAGCTCTTAAATCAAACAGATAGTTCATTGCTATACACCATTCATTATATACATATGCCAGATTTGCATACTATTACCTGTAAAAAAAAGTGGCATATTTAACATACTAAACTGGCAAATTTTCAACCTATCCTCACATGCCTTCTGTAAATATCAGCCGTCTTTCTATTATTCTCACCCATTAATATGCATCATTATTCTGTCACCTTTCTTTGCATATGCTATCTTAATAGATTGAACCTATAGAGCATAATACAAATGAGAAGAAATAGGGAAAGACTTACAAGTGCTATGTCTTTGAAAAGCTTGCAAAGCTACACTTATTCTTTCTGTTTAGACATACATGTGTTGCAGTGATCATGATCAAGTATAAAGAAACTCAAATATTACTAAAATTATCAACTTTTATTCAAAAGTTTAAAAATGTAGCCTTTGAAGACACTGAATTCAGTTATGTTTTCCTTTTTTCTGCACAATAAATAAAAGTAAGGATTCTGAAAAAAATGAGGTAGGTGTTCAGGTTACACAAAGAGGTTATAAAAATCATTTTGAACACATTACTTACAATAAGGGTAAAAACTGCCTTTGAATAACTGTACCGGAATATGATGAAAGAAATTCATTCATTTTTTGTTTTTTTATTATTATGAACAAAGAAGTCACACTTTCTATCCTTGCATATCCTTATTTAAGGTCCCTTCCACCTCCCACCACATCAGGTCATTCTCTCTTCTCCACAACTCCCCATCCCTCCCCCTGTAGGCAGTAGGCAGTCCCAATATTGCTTAGTTCAGCCTCCACTCCTTCAAATCCAGTTTTCTCCCCCCAACATCAAGACTGAGTCAGGTGTTTCTCTAGGGGGAGTGGGATCTAAGGAGTCAGTCCAAGATGTTTCTAAACCCAAGCTGTTCAGTGGTTGTGGTTTGCAGCTTGGGCATGCTTTGCTTTTTTCTTGTTTGTTTGTTTGATTGTTTGTTTGTTTGTTTAGAGTCCACTAACAAGTGAGTTCATTCATAAGTAATATAAACAATTATTCAAAGTCTGGAAAGAGAACAAAAGCCCCAAAATAACCAAAAACAAAAACAAAACCCATTGAAACAAACCCTCTAATGAGCCAAAAATAGTAACTGTCAGAAATGTGGAGTCTCAAGTGGAAAGTATACAAAGTAGACTTAGTTAGGAGATAAAATGTAGGCTTACTCAGAAGATATTCTGGTTTCATTTTTTTCATAAGCTACCTTATTATGAGTGATGAAATGCATTTTCACTAGAGTACCTTACTGTGGAAGATTATAAAATGTGTTACATGTGTTTATGCTTTGAAATAGTTGCGAAGTGATGCAAAGATTGATGCATTTTTTAAGTTGCATTTGTTTAACTCTGTGAATCTGTACGACTTTGCCTTCCTAAAACACGTGATTGGCCAAATAAATGTCAAATGGCCAATAGTTAGGCAGAAGAAAAGACAGATGAGTCTGGCATACAGTGAGAATAAATAGTAGAAGTCTAGATAAAAGGAAAAAGGGAGAGATGCCACGTGCCACCTCTGAATAACATAATTACAGAGTAAAAAGAAAATAAGAAATATATAATGGAGAAAGGAAAAAGCCCAGAGGAAAAGATTAGTGAAATGATTCAAGCTGGCTTCAAACTAGGTAAGCTAAGGTCTAGGATTCCTAAGTATGAATGAGTATCCATTGAATCATTTGACAGCTTGGTAACCTCAAAGAGTGAAAAAAAAAAGAAATGGAACAACCAAATTTTGACATTGCAACATGGGTCTGAATTATGTAGGGTTCAAGAAAGCTAGAAAACATTTTTACACCTCTCTCTTAAGAGTTTCTCCTGGAAAGTGAACTCTTGAGATGCTGGTATGTTGAGTAAAAAATAAATAAATAAATAAATAAATAAATAAATAAAAATAAAAAAAAATTTGCCATAGGGCAGGACACCTGCTTTCCAGAGATAGGGGCTATAAGCATTTTCCAGTCAAATGCACCTCCAAATGGGCCTTAGGCTTAGGCTTGGCCTTTACTACCCAAGAATTAGGTAGAAATATCTCATTTCACTAAGATGTCTGGCAGATGTTCTAGACCTGTAGGCTGGAGATGGATGCCTCAGAATTAAAAACGAGCATTTGGGTGATTGCCCAAGTAGCCAGAAGTCTCTGATGTTAGGTAATATTACATCTTTCTGAGGGTTTAGATGGAGTTAAAGCCTGAGTTAAAAATTACAGTTTCCTATTTATTGTGGAATGTAAACTGGTAAATTAGATATAATTTACCTTTGTATTCACTAAGATGAGATAGATGGTGAAGTGTATTCTATGAATTTGCTAAATGCAAATAGAAAGTATATTATAATTGTTACTGGTTAGAAGTTCTTGCTGTATATAATTTTACTGTGTTAAAGTAGAAGCTTTTTATATTTAAACAAAAAATTAAAATGTAGAATATAATTAAATATGTGTTATGTTTGCTTATATTGTGTAATATTTGTTTAATGATACAAAGATTCATTTGTTTATGTTTCATTTGTTTCACTCTGTGAAGCTGCCTAAAATACATGACTGATTAAATAAAGTGTTTAACCACCAACATCTAAGAAGAAGAAGAGAAATGTGGGGCTGGAATGCAGACTGAATAAAAAGGGAAGTCCAGAATGGCAAAAAGGGAGTGAGGAAAGGAGAAGGATAGAGGACACATGGACCCTGTTCCACAGTAACTCAACTAGCCATGGAGTAAATGAAGTGAGGAGTATATGAGAGAGATATGCTAAACCTGAGAGCCAAAAGATAGATGAAATAATTTATGTTTTAAAAACCTGGATTGAAATAAGCCAAGGTAATCCCTGTAATTCATAGGTAAAAGTAAGTTTCTTTGTGATGATTTGGGAGCTGGGTTACCAATCCAAAAATGTCAAGAGGAAAAGAAAATTCTAACTACAGCACTTGGCAACATAGTTTATAATGGGCTATGAACTACACCTGAAAGGCTGGTAGGCTATGTCAGTCCCTTTAACAACTCAGACTTAAGAGGGAAAAGAAAAGCCAGTATCATCTTATCAGAAAAATCTTAGAGACAGAACACAAAATTGAGAAACTTGTTTAAAAAATCTGAATAATTAAAAACACAGATGCAATTTCTGTGATTTTGATCCATCTTTTGTATAAATGAAGCAGACAACAAAGTGAGATTTTGATTATCACAGTCTCATTTGAAGATAAATACAACCAGTATTTGAATTCTGTTAGTTACAAACTGCAAGCTTAAAAGAGTTCTTATTTTCTCTCTAGTGGATCAGTTTTTTATATTATATATTCTAATTATACTCCTCATTACTTATAGTGAAGTTTGTTTCTAAATCTGTTTTTTTTAAATATTGCTGTCTTTCTTAGTTTAATAACACATAATATATAGTATACATTTTAAGAGAAGTTTCTCTTACACAGTATACACAGGTAAACAAAGGCTCATACTGGAATTTTGAAACCCTAGACTTTACATTGCAACTTGTTACCAGACCTCTGTCTGTAGACCTAATTCAAAAACACACTATCAAATTTCTTGACATGCCACAAGGATTTAAACAAAGAGGATTATAGCTGTGTAGCTCCAATGGGGAGAATAAGGTTTTTCATTACTGATATGATTGTCTGATTGGTGAGAAAAGAAAGAATAAGTTTCTGTAATTTTTAATGTCACAAATAGATTCAGAAAGATTTATTTGATTTCCATGAAAGAATTGCATCAATACTCTTTGTTTCAGCAAATCAGGGGACACATGCTGCTATACAAAACATTCTTTAAATCTTCCCACACAGAATTATAGCTTACCTATATAGCAGGATTAGTAAAATCATAGATTTATACTTACAAGAATCTTTCTACATGTACATGATACGTTAAATATTAATAAATTATAGATGCTAGGCAAAGTTGCAAAATTCTTTCTGTGGTTCACAATAAATTGTAAGAACAACATACATGAAACTCAGTCACACAAGGCTTAATGATGTTGATCATTCACACTTGTCTACAGTGTTCAAGTTCCACAAATATTTTGAAAACATGTATATTCAAATTATTGATGTTAACAGAAGTAGTAGAAGACCAATGATAGGGGTAAATGTTCAAAGTCATATAAAGAATTGGATGAACCTAATTAGGTAGATAAGAACCCTGTTATTAATTTATTTCAGTTCTTAAACTTCATGTAGGTATATATGAAGCTCTTGGGCTCTTGCCTGGTAGACATCATTCTGCAATTAATAAAAAGAGCAGCACAGCAGACAAAATCTGAAGTGTGTTCTTCTAGACCTTTATTTATTTACACTTTTTTGTGTGCTTTTCTGCTTTATCAATTTATAAAATAAGTCATCTGGGCAACTTTTAAACATTTTAAGTATTTCTATAATGTTCTTCACTGGATTCTATCAATCAAGGGTTATTTGTTTACAAAGAAAAATTAAAAATTTTATTTTAATTAAGATTTCTATTTTCTTACAAAAATATAATTTTAGTAGTGTCTTTTTGGAAGAATATATAGTGTTAGGTATATTTATGCATGGGTGTATTTTATTTCTTCTGGCTTATAATGACTCATTTGGGATAATAGAAACTAAGAAGAGTTGGAAAAGGAAGAGTCTCAAAGGAAGTTTTGAATTCACAACTTAACATTAGTTCTGCAATCAAGAGGATAATATCAGTATCAGTGTACCCATATCAAGATTTTATTCCTAGACATTGAAATAGATTCTTACCCTAGCTCAGAACATATAGAAACTTTCAGTAATGGTAAAGTAAGTATTCTTTACAAGTAGGATGATTGACATCTACTACAAGTTCATCAGTAGAGTATAGTCCAGGAGACAATGTGACTTAATACCACACCCCCTTGCATTTCTTTGAGCAGCTTTTTAACCTTGGCTAGGTCTAAAACTTACACATATCAAAAATGTTAAACAAAAAAAATTTAATTAATTAATTAATTAATGAAAAGCCTAAGTGTAGAGCAGAATCTTATGAATTGTCTAGAAAGCAAAGATGAGTTTGAGTGTGTCCATTAGAGATTTCATGATAGCTCAGTATGAAGAATCACTAATTCTTTAGTAGACAGAGATGAGACAAGGTGAGGAAAACAAACATGAAGAACCACAAAGTTAATGATGGATACAGAACTGATATTAAAATGGAACAAGTGAATAAGTATGTCTGCAAGGGAGATGTAAACGGTGTTGCCAATGACAGACTGACATTGAACAAGACATTTGAGTAAGTAATGAAACTCACTAGTTGTAGATTCCAAATAGTATTCAAATAGACACAATTAGAAAAAGTTCTTATTCACTAAACTTAAAATAAGTACTCCACTCCAGGAATAAATACAAAATTGACCATGATTATAAAATAAAATTTTAAAGAAGTTTGAATTACAATATTTTCCATGGGTGGAAGATCTTTCTTTAAGAAGCCATGGGTTATTCAAGAAAATTCTCATTGTGTCAGGAGTAAAGCTTCATACAAGTTGTTCTGAAAGGCCTGAGGAGTTCAAAGAAATAAAATCTAACACCATTGCTCTTGACTGGGCAACAGTTATTGATGGTAAGATTGTAATACTTAAGACAGAAGACATAAAGATTACTTTGACATCTCAAAGTAGTAAAATTTTAGGTTAGTTACTGCAAGTATTACTTACTATTGCTTGAAATGCTTAAATTAGTTTTACAGATTTGTGACCAATATCTAAAGATCATTCTGTTCAAAACACAAGTAACAAATTTGAAGTTCTGTCAAGTATTAAAGTTAACTCTATCCTGATAATACTTATTTGATTGTTTAGAGGTTGAAAGAAATGACCTCGCATGGGATATCCTGGTGTCTGATTCTCTACATTCCTGTGTAAGGATTCTTTATACATGTGAGCCATATTAAAGATAGTGGCTGTCATACTGTTCTGTCAGTTTTTGTGACTTCGAAGAGCTTATGTTTTTGTTTAAGTCAGTGATCCCAATAACAGAAGTTTGAGCAATTTGCTGCTACATCATTTTCTTTTTTAACCTCTCCACTTATTTCTTATTCTGGGTCATAAAGAAATACTCTGCTATATGCTCCATTCACATTTTTGAAGTATGAAGTTGTCATAAAACAAATACAAGGTTTACTATGATTTCATTGAACCAGATATTTTCTGTAGTGATAATAAGTTCATTAATACAAAAACTCATTTTCATTAGCAACAAAAAATGAGTTGAAATGCTTGACATAATTTAATAATATAAATATCTCAAGTAAAAAAAAGAACCTTAAACAAATAAGGAAGGAATAAAGTAGTATATTCCATTTGGGACACATTATGGGACAGTCAGATTCCTTTGATTAGGACTCTTTTCAAGGAAACAACCAAGATAAAGTTCTTAACAAGCAATTAAAAGTGGTATAGATTAGGCAAAAGTCTCCAAGACCTTCCAGCAAATGAATAATAAAGAAGGTATATAATTTCTCTCTCACATAGAAAAATCAGGTAAAACAATAAACATCAAACAATATAGTAGGTATATGACGAGCATTTAGTAGGAAGATGGTAGAATATATACACAAAAACATAATTGTTTTATCCTGACATAGATATAAACTAAAGGGTATATGCTTATGAGACCTAGAAAAACACACAAGGAAAATATGAAAACTAACAAAATAAAACTAATAAATTATTAAAAAGTGAGACAGATACTAATGGTGTGTATCTGCACGATGAGTTAAGAACATCAAAAGAAAGTTCATGACACCTATGGAGGATTTGGACCAGGAGAAACACAGATATGCTGGGTAATAGTGAAAGAATCAGTCTGCTCAACAAGGAATGCTTATTACTCTGAGAAGGGAAAAATTGTAACTCTCAGCAGGAAAATAAATAAATAAAACTGTATTTGGTATTCCATATTACAAATGTAGGGCCATGCAAACAATCTAAGGACTTTTAACTACTGAACCATCTTTGCAGCTATCAGAGTTTTCCAGTTCTTTGGGAAGTTCAACCTTGTAGCTTTGATGAGTAGTTTGCTTTCCTGGAGTTAATATAAACTGTGTATTTCTCACCTGATGAGATAAAGTCCCAGAAGGATGTTGCTTCTTCTTTTTACACTGTGCTATGCAACCAGGCTATAGAGAATAGACTTTGTGGGCAGAGAAAACAGCATCTGTTTTAAGATATTCTCTTTCTCAATACCATGCCTTGTAAACTGCAGCTTCCTATAAATTGTCATCATCTCTAGCATCATCAAAAGTATTGCTGTGGAACCACGAAAACCCATGAAGATAAAACTTACCTTGTTTTAGAACGGTCACATATTCTACCTACTAGACATTATATTCTATGTAGCATAGCTTCTGCTCATAATTAATTATACCTAATTTTTCTCTAAATAGAGCACTTTGAGTTGTCTTTACATTTGATGACCCCAAATGAGAAATACTCTACACACATATACCACCAAATACCCTGTACTATTTTTCCTTTCTAATTTTCTCTGCTTTTCACTTATTCTTTACCTGTTTTCTTTCTTGATAAAAGATGAAGTCTAATTAGTGATGTCATTATGTATAAATCATCCTTAGGACCTTGGAAGCCTGGTAATAATCTTGTCATTTAAAAATACAAAAATATGCATTTTATCCTGTGGTGTAGGAAAACTAATTGAAGATCCTCATAGCTCCTTCAATTCATTCAAATCTAATGTAAAAGTCTCATTCAAGGTTCTAAAGCAGAACATCTGCTAAACTCTCTCTACCCTCTTTCACTATCTCTAGTGGATCCCACTGATCTTACCTTTCTAAAAGACCTACTGAAACTCTAGACTACAAGGAGAGTTAACAGAAGCACGAGATTAGGCAGCAAATATGCTTTTTGCAAATGGATGGATTTTGAGAATATCCTCCTGAGGGAGGTATCACAAACCCAGAAAGATAAGCAGAGGATGTACTCACTCATTAGTGAACTCTAAACAAAACAAAACAAAACAAAACAAAAAAAGCAAAGTATGCCCTAGCTGCAAACCACAACCACTGAACAGTTTGGGATTGGAAACATCTTGGACTGACCCCTTGGATCCCACTCCCTCTAAGGGAACACCTGACTCAGTTTGATGTCGGGGAGAGAAAAGTTGATTTGCCAGGAGTGGGGGCTGAAGTAAGCAATATCATCGGGACCTTGGGATCATCTGTGGGGGCGGGGCAGGGAGATGTGGAGATGAAAGTATATCCTGATCTGATGGGAAGGGGATAGGACCTTGATTAAGGATGTACAGGGATAGAAAATATGACTTCTTTATTCATAATAAAAGTCCATTTGCATTATAAAAATATATATACCATAGAATTTTATTCACCTACAAAAAACTGAAGTATGAAATTTGCAAAAAAAATTGTCTGGAAATGGAAAATTTATTCTGAATGACAAAAACTAATGTCATATGTTCACTCACATAAGTGGATCAGAGAAACAGATGGGGTGAAACAGACTCTGCAGTGCTCCATCAAAAAAGCAGCTTCTTGAGGCACAGATTCTGGGGAGTCCTATCAAAAAAGGTGATTCTCCCTCCTACCAGCTGACCAGTCAGGCCACTCAGGCCAGCATCCATATCTGGACAACAGGGCACAAACTATGCTTTCCAAACCATTACAGCTCCTGCTGCAAGTAAGCAAGCCGGGACTCTCCATGCAATCATGATTATCACTGGCCCTTATCTTTTGCTCTATTCTATATCTCTCATTCTATTCCCCCAATTCAACCATTTCCCCAAACTCAGTGGGTTATTGAGACTCAGACTCTGGACAGTACCATCACAAGTCTTCCTTTTCTCAGCTGGCCAGCTAGGCCAGCCTCCATCTCGGGGTAATAGAGCACAAACCATGCCCTCTAAATCCATTATAGTTCCAGCTGCAGGTAAGTAAGCAGGTTCTCTACATGCATGCCTGACTATGATTGCCTCTCATGATACCCTCTATCATACAACCCCCAAATCCTTTCACTAAATACAGTCATTGCCCCAACCAGATTACCTTACTTAGACACAGACTCCATATAACTCCGTCACAAGCTCTCTAGCTGCAGACATCAACTGCTCCCTGAGACACCGACTGCAGGGTATTCTGTTTCTCCAAGAGCTCCAATTGCACCAAGAACATCTAATGGGTAAAAACAAGTTCTCTGAAACATAGACATGCTTGCATCTATTGGATGAAGAAATGGGTAGATATCAGTGAAAATACCTGATAGAACTTAAAGAACAATACAACACACTAGAACACAAAGGTTCAAAAACAGCAAGATCTGAACATTTCAATATAGTAGAAGCAGAGGAAAATGACTTTAAAAATAACTTTATGAATATGATAGCCTTTAAAGAGAAAATAAAGGAAAAAGTAAAAAAGTTTCCTAAAAAATAAAAAGGAAAAACAAAAATAGAAAGAAAGAAAGAAATTCCTTAAAGAAGGTCAAAAAAAGTAATCAAGCAGATGAGGGAAACAGTTTATAAGAGAATCATATAGTGATCACTGTATTTTAAAAAAAATTAGTCTGGACTATTGGAGGTCAGAACTATATCTCAAGAATTTTCTGTTGTGTTTTGCTTTTCCTGTGTAAGAGATTTCTGGGTAACAGTCATGGATGTCTTGGAAACTGCTTTGCAGACAAGGTTTGCCTCAAACTTATAGAGATCCTTCTGCCTCTTTTTCCTAAGTGCTGGGAAAATTGCATATGCCAACATTGTCATATAGATCTCTGTCTCTAGAGTACTTACATTAAAGAAGTGGGTTACCACATCCTGACTCATGGCTTGACCTTTTGTGATTCTGTTCTCTGTTGTTACAGACAAATTTTATTAAATATACAAGATATCACAGAAGCAATAAAAAATACACAAATTGATGAAATGCTAGAAAAGAAAAATGTGAGTACTACACTTTCATGTATAATAGAATGAAAGAAATGAAAGAGAAAATACCTGGCATAGAATATTAAAAAAGAAAATAGATTTGTTGATCAAAAATAACACTTTAAAGAAAAAATTTGTAACACAAAACATTCAGGAATCCTTAAAAAGACCAACCCAAATGTGAATAGGAATAGAAGAAAGAGAAAAATTCAAGTTTAATGTCACAGAAAATATATTAAAAAAAACAGAAAACTTTGCCAACCCCAAATATGAAATGTTTATGAAGATACAAGAGGCTTACAGAAAAACAAATCAACTAAACCACCTGTTATCTGCTAACCACATAATAATAAAACACTAAACATGCAGAACAAAGAAAGGTATTACTTAGAAGCATTACTAAAACTTAAACCACACATCAAACCCCACACATTAATAGTAGAAGATCTCAACACCCCACCCTCACCAAGGAATAGGTCTAGAAGACAGAAACTCAACAGAAAAAATAAGAATTGCAACAAATGTTATGACTCAAATGGACTTAAGAGATACACAGAGCTTTCTAAAGACAAAGAAGTATACCTTCTTCTCAATACACCTTCTCTAATATTGATCACATGCGCTACCATAAAATATATCCGAATAGACACAAATAATGGCAATAACCCCTTTCATCTTAGTAGACCATCATGTCCTAAAGTTAAAGTTAAAAAAATATCACCTTACAGAAAGCCTACAAACTCATGGAAAACTGAACAACTCCCAACTGAACCACCTCTGGATCAAGGAAGAAATTCAGAAAGAAATTAAAGACTTCTTAGAATTCAAAGAAAATGAATCCAAAACTTGCCTAAACTTATGGAACACAATGAAAGCATTGCTAAGAGCAAAGTATGTATTATGAAGTGCCTACAAAAGAATTTGGAAAAAAAATTCATATTAGAGACTTAATAGCACACCCAAAAATTCTAGAACAAGAAGAAGCAAACTCATCCAGAAGGAGTAAAAGGCAGGAAATAATCAGGGCCAAAATCAATAAAATTGAAACAAAGAGAACAAAAAAAAATAATAAAGGAAATAAGAATTTGGGTTTTTGAGAAAATCAATGAGATATACAAACCCCTTTCCAAACTAACCAAAAGACAGTGAGAGAATGTTCAAATTAATAAAATCAGAAATTAAAATAAGGACAAAACAGCAGGCACACCGAATTAGGTCATACTTCAACAACATGTACTCCTCAAATTAAGAAAAAAGAAAGAAATGGACAGCTTTCTGGATAGTTACCACTTACCAAAAATAATAAGACCAGATAAATGACATAAATACACCTATAACCTCTAAGGAAAAAGAAGCATTTATTAAAAGATTTGCAGACAAACAAACAAACAAAAAACCCAAGGCCACACAGTGTTACAGCACAGAATTCTAACACAATTAAAAAAAAATAATAATACTAATGCTCCTTAATCATTTCACCCTGTGTTTCCGAGTGCCTTTGTTATTGGCAGCTTTCATGTTTGGGTCTCAAAGGATACTTTTTCCTGTTACCTATGATCAGTGTGTAATCTATGACACGAAGGCTACTACTGTCTCTTTTGTTGGGGACACTAATTTAACAGAGTTTAACTGACACCAAGTAGCATCCAAAAGGAAGTTCATTTCTTCTTAAATTAATACTGCAAATATACTCAAACAGAGCTTAAAAATGTATATTAATAAAGAAGCATAAGTACTTAAGGTTAATATTAGAATAGAGGGGAGACAGAGGAGAGGAAGAGCTAAAAAGCAAATCGTAATATAATTATATTTTATCTCCTTCTATTTTCTCCCTGTATATCCTCATAGAAAACCCTTTCCTTTCCCAAATACTGACACATGTATGTATTATTTGTTGTTATATACATGTGTGTATGTGTTAATACCTGTGACTAAGCAAATATGTTAGTAATAAATATATTCTTAAATATATACTTAAGTACATATTTACAATCAGGACTATATATATAATATATATACACACACATATAATGTTCCTTGTGTCTCTGTTTCAAGGCTGATAATTTGGTGCTGCATAGCAAATGGGTATATTGTTATTTAGAAATGACTATACGTCAAACATCTAGGATTCCTTAGCTAGCTAGCTACTGGCAATCTTTGCAATACAAGGAGGCCATAACAAAATCAACAGTCAATCAAATGAAGAATTGTGGAGCCCAGAATCATGCAATAAATCTACAATAATATGTAAATGCTCAAAGCACAGGATCATTAAAGGGTTCAAATAGACCCAATCGTATCACCTTAAACAAAACTTAAATACAAGTGGGTCAAAGACTTCAACATAAACCCAGCTACACTGAACTTGATAGAAAAGAAAGAGGGAAATACTCTTTCATGCATTGGCACTGGTGACTACTTTTTAAATATAACACCAGTAGCACAGACACTAAGAACAACAATCAATAAGTGTGACCTCCTGAAAATGAGATGCTTCTATAGGGCCAAGGATATAATCAATAAGACAAAATGACAGCCTACAGAATGGGAAAATTTTTCACCCACCCTACAAGTGACAGAGAATTGATCTCTAAATTATAGAGAGAACTCAAGGAACTAGAGCTCAAAATCCTTAATAAACCAATTAAAAATTGGGTTCAGAACTAAGGATGAATTCTCAGGAGAAGATTTACAAATAGCTGAAAGAAACATGAAAAGTACTCAACATGTTTAGCCATCAGAGAAATGCTAATCAAAACAATTTTGAGATACCACTTACACCTGTCTGAATGGCTAAGATTAAAAACACAGATGACAGCCTATGCTGGAGAGGATGCAGAGCAAGAGGAACACTCCTCCATTGTTGGTGGGAGTGAAAACTTATTCAGCCACTTTGGATGCAGTATGGTGGTTTCTTAGAAAATTGGGAATCCATCTCCCCAATGATCCAGCAATACCACTACTGGGCTAGTGTCCTAAAGATGCACATTCTCACTCCAAAGACTCATGCTCGACTATATTCATAGCAGCATTACTTATAATAGCAAGAACCTGGAAACAGACTAGATGCTCACCAAGTGAAGAATGGATTAACAAACTGTGGTACATCTATACAATGGAGAACTACTCAGCAGTAAGAAAAAATGATATCCTAAAATTCACAGGCAAATGTATGGATTTGGAGAATACCCTCCTGAGCAAGGTCTCACAAACCCAGAAGGTTAAACAGGGGATGTACTCACTAATTATAGGAAACATTACAGAAGGCATGACAGAAAGATTCTAAGAATAGAGATTGCTTATCATTCATGCATACGTTTTTGAATTGTCTGTTTATTTCCTTAGGTTATAGACTGAGTTGTTATATTTCTTGTTGATTAATTTCTTGGTTGTGTTTTTAGCTTTTTTGTCAATTTTAGATAATAATTCCTTTTTGAATATATGAGTACCACTTGTTGTAAAGACTCAGTTACTTCTTAGTTGGAATCTTTTAGAAATGCATCTTGCAAAGTTTCAGAAAATCCTGTATTGCTACACAATATGGAATTATATACTATGCTATGCCCTAAGCCTATCCTACCAGCCTGTCTGTCATAAATAAGCAAACAAGAAAGTAAAAATCACAATTTTTGTATTCAATGTGGTCATATTGGAACATGGAAGATATTTACTCATAGAACTCTGAGTCTTGTGCAGTCCTGAACTGAGATTTAAACTTACACAGTGGGCCAAAATACGCACTTTATACTCTATGTTATGTTGTCTTTAAATTGTTTGACTGCTGAGGAAGGAGAAGGAAGAAACAAGATCTGTTAAGAAACATATGATTATATATGTTGCTGGATTAATCCAACCATTATATCTTATAAATTCCTTGATTTAAAATTAAAATAAAAGATATGTAACTTCGAATAAAAAGATTCATTTAATTTTCATACGAAATGAGATGATGGAGATTTATTTGGGCTTAAATAAAATAATGTTTGATTAAGAGAGATCCCCTAAAAAAACTCCTAATTAGAATGGATGGCTCAGGTGATCCAACATTTCAAAGCACTTCTGTTACAGGTTTTTTCTGAGTTCTGCATCTAGAACAGCTTCAAGGTGACTGGCTGAGATGTCAAGAATTTACAAAATACTTCACTTAGAACTTGATTCTTACATTAAATTTTCTAAGGATTCCCAAAAGATTGCCAGCACCCGCAATCTGTAAATTGTCTAGAGAACTGCATCTACATTATCTCAAAAATAGATCATGAATTTTTTTCATCATTTGTAGTGTTGGTCACAATTTTTTATAAATGATGCTCTGAAAAAAAAGCGATACAAAAAATTATAGTTGGGCTTCCTGCTTTTAGAAGAAATAAAGGAGACATACTCTGTAACTATGCTTTTGTACACTCTAAATATTTTTCATTCATATTGATTTAATAAAATTCTGATTAGTCAAGTAGCTAGACAGGAAGGAGAGGTGTAGTAAGCAGACTCAGAGAATTCTGGGAAGTAGAAAAGCAGAGCAGGAGATGTAAGCAGAAAAAGAAGAAAGAAGATGAGAATGCTGCTCCGAGAAAAGGTACCAAACCAAATGGCTAAACATAAATAGAAATATAAGTAACTTAAACTATAAGTGTTAGAAAGTAATAATCCTGAGTCATAGACCAAACAGCTTGTGCTTAATAAAGCCTTTTTGTGATTATTAGAGACTATGTTAGAATGGCTTGGGGGAGACACAGAATGTCCTGACTACACCTAGAAAAAATTCCTCACTAAGCACCAAGACATTTAGTCATAAACACAGTCTCCCTTGTTCATCTCACACTGTGAAAAAGGGCAATATTTCCTCTCACTGAAGGTGCTCCATATAGGAGCTCTCAAATTCCTGCTAAATAACAATGATAGAGAAGGATAAGAGGTTCTTAGGTGAGGCTGGAGTATTGGCTTCAAAAATCTCCTCAGGGTAAAAATATTGGGATAACCAAATTTGTGGATGAATGTGCTCTTTCTATCAAGGAAAAAAGCAGTAGCTTCATGAAAAACCACTCAGCTCTCCTTCACTCCTATTCTTCTGGCTATAATTCCAAGTTTAAAACTTTCCTCTCCGGAAAATAAGTGATTAAAGTTCATAATATGTTTAGCCAGGTGGAATGCAGTGTAAACCTCTCACTTCAAAGCTATCTATGATCTATCCCTCCCAAAAGTCAGACTATAAGGAAGAAGTTATCCCAGAGAGACTGCAGGAAGAGCTCATTATGCCCCAAGGCTTCTCCACTTACTTCCTCCTTTGTCCAACCTCTTTGAGAATGCCTGCTTCAATACAATCTTCTTGGGTATATTTACCTTACTGTGTGTTTGAGCCTGGGCCTGTATTTGTATAGCTTCACTTTCCTGTCTGAAAAGACTCTTTCCTTGATGGCTTTCTATAGTCTCCAGCTTTTATTGCCCAGGAGGCATTTTGCCTCTGCTAGACTGAGCTGTGCTCATGCTGACAAGTCAGCATCTAAGGTGTTACAAATGCCTGGTCTGACCTTTCTAATGAATGTGCCCTCTAAAGCTATTAATCAGCCATGGATTTTCATGCCTTTAGCAGATCTTTCTCTCTCATTAGAAAAGTGGCTAGTGAGCCAGGCTCTGATATGCCATATTTTAAATAAGTCTTTGGCATTGAGCTGTGTATATATAGACTTATTATTAGTATAATATAATGAAGGATTATTAGACCCAGTTACCTTCTTTAATGGATGTTCAGCATATATCATGCAGAATCTCAGGAATAGGATAATATACAGTACAATTTTCCAATCACAATAGATATATTTATAGGACAAAGGTATTCTGTTAATACAGTTACTCAGGCACAAATTGAGCAAAAAGCTTATTTTTATATGTTCCTCGGTTAGCTTTTGGAACTCTTAAGTCTTGCATTCCCCAAGATCTATCTGTGGGTTTTCACAATCTTACTTAACAACCAGGAGAATTATTTACAAATTTTCTTGCCCAAGTAAACAAGGAGGTTGAGCAGAGTGCACCCCAGTGTCACTAATAAAATGCTAATTGAGCCATTGACATGGGAGGGGCTTAACTCCTCTACCTCTAGTAGAGTGGCTGCTTTCCACAATGAGAAAATACATAAATAGGTGACAGCTACAAAAGACATAATTCTCTTTACAGTCGCATTTGCAAAACTAACTAATATCTTAATGCTCTTTTGGCTAAGAAACAATCAAAAGGATCTTTCAGACAGTGTTAGATGACAAATCATGATGGGGTTATAGCATGCCTGGACATTTAAGGCAAGAATGGCAGTGGACAAAACCTAAGATCAAATGCCTGAAATGTAATAAATATTTTTATTCAGCTAAAGACGATTGCTTTTAGCCTGGGAAAACTTCAGTCCCTTTAAACTCTCAGTGGAGATCCCTCCTCAACTCTGCCTATAACAGCAGGATACACCATTCCAAAAGGTTTCTTGAACTTACCTTCTTTGTCACATTTACTTGTAATGATTGTATTTCTGCTGGGCAGCCAGTTAGGGAACTGGTGAACATGGTTGCTGATGACACTATATTAACTGAAACTGAAGTGCTTCATGTTTGATATTGGAAGTTTAAGACTGGCCCTTTAATTAGTAGTGTAGGAGGGCAGCAAGATTCAAAAATGACTACCCATTCAGTTCAGTGGAAAGATGAAGATTCCTGGGTGGAATAGTAGCCTTTTATTGTACCTAAAAGGTGATATATTACATATTTAATAAAACCTGAAATATTAGAGAGACAGTACACAGTCTAGTTCTAGACAGACAGCTCAGAAATTTCTTGATTCTTGACTACAAGGACAACAGCAGAGATTCAATAGCACACACCTTTAATTCTAGCACAGGGAAAGCCACGAATGGTGACCTACATCCTTAATCCTGTAACTCCAGAGACAGAACTTTCTCTGTTTCTGTAAATTCAAGTTTAGCTATAAAGTAGAGTAACTCACACCTTTCATCCTAACCTGGGTGGGATACAGCTGATGAGAAGGGTACATAAGGCCTCTTAGGAACCCAGCAGAGGCAGAAGCAACAGATAGAAGTGACCAGGAGCAAAACCGAGGAAGTTGCAAGACAGCTGGATAAGAATTGACTGCAGTCTTTCCTTTCTCTGATATTTCAGTCTTCCCCTGATATTTGGTTTAGAGTCTCTTCATTTGTAATCTGAATTGGTGTGACACTTGACACCCAACTTTGGGGCAAAAATATCCCTTAAAAAGCCACTTACCAGGCAGAACAACAGGTGACTTGAGAAGTATTTACTGACTGGTTAGGCTTTTGAGTTTGTCTCCAGCTTTAGGCAGACCTGACCACACATGTGTCTATTTCACTTTTATCTGAGTAAGTTTTACAGACAGTGGCCTCTTTCTCCTGGTGGGTTTTGGGTTCTTTCTCTTTGTAGGCCCCCTCCTTGGACTGCTGTCACATTAGGTAGCTGCCCCTCATCACAGCCATTTGAATTTTCACTGACAACTAGATTGGTGTGTACAACAGATTTTTTTTTAAAGGAGGAATTTGTTTAAGGCAGTGGAGAGTGCTTGGTCTTTCTGTGATCTTTCTCTAGATGATTTGATATTGGAACCAGTAAAGGGAATGATAAATAAAGTAGATAGGATTAGTATCATCCTGTTTATTATGAATATTTTTTGTTTGACTTCTGTATTATCATTGAAGAAGTCAATTAATGTGATTGCCAAGAAATAAAATCTTTGAAAAGTCTTTTAAGATGGAACATAAAGATATTCAAACACAAACTGAGGAGTATAAAGAATAGATCTCAGTTATGTCATCTAAGGCTACAGAAAAATAGCCTAAAGTTATCAGACAGCCAACACTAATATACTCAGTAACCATTAAAAAATCACAAAGAGGTGAAGATATTACAGAAGTAACTGGGTGTAAATTTAATTATTTGAACTAAAAGTTAAACATGTGATTGTGCCATATTGGATGCATTCACCATTTGTAAAACAAATGCTCAACAGTTGGTCATCCTGCTACCAGATTACTCCTAAGGACTGGGCTTTTGTTACTGCTGTTTTGAAACCAGGGCTACTTTTACAGTGGAAATCATGGTAGAAAGAGGAGGCTAAAATAATAGAACAAAGAAGTAGAACCAGGGGCATAGAAGTCTCCCAAGACCAACTTCTTAGGGAAAGAGAATATTCTAATATTGAAAGGCAATTCCTATATGAAAAATACACTCCTGATTTATGCCACATGGCAGCACTAAATGCTTGGGATCAGCTAGAAGAAGTAGAAAGGGAAACTGAATCCTTCACAAAAGTAATTCAAAGCCCAAAGGAAACTTTTATAGACTTTTTGCACAGATTATCTGCTGTAGTGAACAGGTTAGTACTGGATTCGAAAGTAAGGTGAATAATAATCGAGTTCCTAGCATTTGAGAACACTAATACACAATGTAAATAAAACAATAATAAGATCATTAAAAGCAAAGTCAATAACCTTAGAGGACTGGATTCATGAAACAATGCAGATTCTTATGAAGGTGATGATACTTGGGTAGTACAGATCATTTCTAGAGGTATAAGAAAAAGGCAGAATGTTAAGTGCTATAATAGTGGAAGGCAAGGTTATATTAAAAAAAAGTGTAATCAAGGTATTCCCATAAACAGTGCCTTTTTAAGGAATATTCACAAGGGCACCCCCCTCCCTTCTGGAGCATGCCAGGTGTGGAAAAGTAGACACTGGACTAATGAATGTAGATCAACAAGGGACAGACAAGGTAACCTTCTGCTTTCAGGAAACGCCAAAGGGGGCTTTCCAAAGCTCCCATATCCAATTCAGTGCAATCTTACCCTGCTATTATGGAAGATAAACCTTTTCACAACAATTAAATAAATTAAAATGCCTATCTCTAAAAATATACTATACTAAATGATAGGAAATTTACAGAAAAAAAAAACTCAGGAAAAATTATAGGAAAAATATTCTGGCAAATGTCTATTGATGAATACAGGCTAAAATTAAAAGGACAAACAAATGATGTTATTATTCAAGGTTTATTAGACACTGAGGTGAAAGTATCAATAATTTCTTATTTATCATTTTTAATTTTTTTAGTTTTTATTTATTTTTGAATAAAGTCTTATTTTTTTCCATGAATCCCCTTGTTCAAACTCCTTCCCCCTCACACTCCTCCCAGTCACTCTCTCTTCTCCCCATCTCCTTATGCCCTCACCAGCAAGGTCAGGTGGTCCGAAGCTCCCAAGTTGGCTTAGTTCAGCATCCATTGCAGGCAAGTCCGATTTCCCCATCCTAATATCAAGACTCACCAGAGTCGTGGCATCCAAACTAGCCACTTCAGGATTAAAATGTTCAGTTCTTGGGAATTGAGTTGTTATCACAAGTAAAACAAAGTGAAAAATGGCTAAGGTGTATAGAACCAGAACGAGAAAATTAAAGATAATATGGCTAACATTGGTATAAACTTATTGGAATGAGATTTACTGCAACAATGGAACAGACAGATTAACATTCCTACAAACACAGAACTAAATAATGAACTAATACATATTTCTGGGAGAAATATTAGAAGGTATTATGAGAAAACACTCACAAACTATCCAGGCAGTACAGAAATGAGGCACAAAAGCTATCGATGTTACAAAGACACTTACAGAACTGCCTTTAAAATATCTAACAGATAAATCTATATGGATTAATCAAAGGCTACTAACAAATTACAGGCCTTAGAGCAGCTGGTACAGGAGCAGTTACATGCTCAGCATATAGAAGGATTAATGAGCCCTTGGAATTCTCCAGTATCTGTCATTAAAAAGATCAAGAGGAGATTTCAATCCTGAATATTTATGCCCCTAATATAAGGGCACCTACCTATGTATATTCAATAATAATAATAATAATAGATAAACTTAGTTATTGATAAAGCAAAAATGTACATCTAAATGTTAGAAATGTAAAAATATGTGAGTAAGTAATTTGTGCAAAACTGTACTGTATCTTCCCAGTAGGGGCCAGCCATGAGAACATTAAACATTGTCAACTAATTGCCTTCAAATAACTACTGGCTGTCACCCTCCTTTTTGCAATATTCATTTTTTCTCATTCCATTTCTATAAGAGAATCAACATCAGGGGTTTTGTGTCTGTAGTCCTGAAAATGTATAATCTATTTTCTAGCCCTGTGCCTTTAATGAATGTCCTGTCCTAGTGACTCATGAGTTCTGAGGGGATTTTGATGACTGTGCTTGCTAACCACAATACCTTATCCCCAAAAGTTGATATACTCTCAGCAATCATTCTGAAATGTTCAACAAACTGCACATCCTTCTATGATTATTGCTTATATTTCCTAATAAAAGAACAGTTATTAATGTTTGCTTCATGTGTGTGACCCTCTCAATATTTCACAAAAATAAAATACAGTGTTTTAAAGCAGGTGAGGCATTGAGTTAAGGAAGTTCTGAGTGAATGCATATTGTTAACATAGGACATATCCATGTGGAGGACTCCAAGGCCTTAGTCTCATAAACATTGGCAAAGCCAGTTCCTGATTAGGACCAGGTTGAAAGGGGTGTCAAAAGTCACCTTGTGAAGCCAAGAAGTCACACAAGTATGCAACTGATCAGTGTGTAGATGGATTTCCTATTCCTTGATGTTTGTATCCTGAAGCTGTTGGTTTGCAGAGCCTTCCTGTAGAAACTTGCTAAGTCCTGCACACCCTGTACTGTACCAAATAAACTTGCTGGGGTTCTGGGTTTTAGGGGTAGCAGATTATTACCTATCCAATCTTACTGTACATTGTGTGTGCATGTGAGTCCTTTCTTCATTCTCTTTTGTCTGTTCAAGGTCACAAGCTGTTCTGGTCTAGCAGATGAAGATAGAGTATTGAGCAAAGCCTGTATGGAAGACATGCTTCATGTGAGGTGGAGAGAAACACAGAACATGAAATATGAAGCAGCCATGGACTGAGGAGAATGTTCCTACATGGTAGTATAGCTTATGGAAATATCTGCCACTCAGAAGTAGATGATTCTTTTTTGGAGAGGTAGAAAAATGCCACTCAGATGGCACTACATACCCTCCATAAGACCAAGAAAGTTACCAGCAGCAAGCACAGGTAAGATTGTCCTATGGGTGAGTAATATCCTGATAGATCATTGTGTTAGCTCAAGGGGCTCAATAACACCTGCCGGTGGGCAGAGTCAATCCTTCATTTAAAGACCTACTAAATACCATTACATTACTACCATTTTTATCAATATCATAAACACTACTGTTGTAATATCAATGGCTATTGATGGGTTATCTATGTTTTTATAAAAGTAAAATAATAACTAACAGTGTAGCAAGATGAGAAATTATTTTAGAACTATCCCAGGTTAGTTTTTGGCTGGAAATGGACTCTGGATTTAAATTTAGTTATTTCAGTTCTAGAATAACAATGTTCTGTTAGAAAATACTATTTGAATATATCTAAGATGATACTGTTTATCATTTTCCTCTCTACCTAATGGTTCAACTTTGAAACTATGCCTGGATTGTTATGAACAGGAAAGCTTGGTTCAGAAATATTCCTCTGATTTATAAGGTATTTCTAATTCCAGAACTATTTACTGAATGGCAGGATAGTGATTTGAAAAATGGAGTTCAAGATGTAGAATATTGCTAGCACACATTACTTTAAGTGCTGACCTCAAACATTTGCTGTTTTGTGTGCACAGCATAGAGTAAGAATGCTGGGCTGCTGGGCTTGTACTTTGCCTTTTGTGTCAATAATAAACCAAGTTCCATCTCTTAGGAAAACAAGTCTAATTTGGTATCTTAAAATTTCTGTCTTTTAAAGGTATTAGTAATAGTTATATTATGAAGCAACACATGATCTCTTAAGGAGGAACTATATAACTCATGATGAAGAATTTACTGAGAAATCACTGAGGTGTGAAACATATTTGACCATGCACTGATTTTTATCTAAAAAATATCTGTATGCCTACTCAATTCCATTTTTCTGCTGAATTTACTTGATATTAACCATGTTTTATGAGTAATGTAAAAAATACCACCATTTCCAAGTAAAGTTTAGGATGAGTGGAGTTAATTATCTCAAACTCCAAATATTTCTGTGACTACTGGAAAAAAATTCACACATAGGTAATATGATTTATACACAATTTCGTCCTGAATTTTAAGTAATAATTAGACTATGAATAGATTTATTTTAAATCATGGTTTTTCCATGGTCTTTTTCTGTTTATGGTGGATATTGAGAAAGAAAATTGACATAATTCCAATCTCATGACCAAATATACTCACTTAAATCAATACACATTTAATAAATACTCACTGATGACACAAACTTCAACTCACATTCATTAAATAGATTATTGAAACTAAAGATGATTTCAGAGAGAATTTCTTCAAGAAAGTTAAATTCAAGCTGCTCTTTTTATTGCTATGATGCAGTTCCCTGCATGTGTACAAGCTACCCTTGTTTGTGATCCTTGACTGACCCTTCTGATGGGGATCTCTTAACTAGAAAATGTTCACAGTGACCCCTGCTGGACAAATTGGCAAAGTGCTGGTAGAACCAGTGCTTTATCTCAGTTTGCCTAAAATATGAGACTTCCTTTTAATTTAATCCAGTGTTCCGAAGCATTTTCCATGGTACATCTTATGTCTACTAACAATATATTATCTGATTTTTCATTTATTTCTAATTTCTGCCGCACTGTGTGTTAGACAGACTCTAAGATCCTGAGGGTAAGCAGCTATGATCATGCAGGATGCACTTTCTACTTCCTCCTTCCGCTTGCAGACCTAAGCATACTCAAGTGCCTAAGCAGACTGGTTATACTTTGTCAACTTGCCTCAAACATAGAGATATCTGAGAAGAGGAAAATTTGTTTAAGGAATTACCTCTATCAGACTGTCCCTTGAGAAAGTTTCTTCTTTATTAATGAGAAATGTGGAAAGTCTCAGTCACAGTGAATAGTACTACTACCAGACAGGTAGTGTTAAGTTATAGTACATTGTCTCAGCTTCAGATCCTGCCTACAGGCTTCTGCATTGAATTTCTGTTTCGACTTAACCCAATGATAGAATATAAACTGTAAGATGAATAAAATTTATCTTCTCCAAATTAAAGGTATGGGCTTTGTGATCCTCATGACATAGGTAAGATAAGAATTCAGAAAATCTTACCTGTGAGCAAAAGGCACACAGTTAAGGTGGTGGTGTTTAGGGGATGCTGAGTTCTCATTGTGCAAGTTGATCCAGCCTCTTCTGTTCCAACCCAGAAACTCTCCCAGATCTGGCTCTCCCCTTTCAACCATTGTCATCCTTCTGATTAATGTAGTCCAGTTTTTCTGTGACATGGGCCTCAGAAGAATTTAGGAGCCCATTTACCACACACTTCTTGTTTGTAACTATTTGTTTCCTTTTATAGCTCCCTTATTGCTAAATTTATGAAAGTTAATTCACATGTATTTGAATGTATTTCCCATTAAATTTTGTTTAAAAAGGCACGCAAGGTGGCATAGAATTGGCTGCAATGTGGAGGCATCGATGCTTTGATTGAACTAACCTGAGTACCCTGTGGCAGGTGTTGTTTGAACATCACAAATATCAATCCATTCTAGGGAACTTTCTGATTGAGATCATCAGAGAAGCAAGAGAATGGGATGTTCAGTCCTCACCTTGAAGGCCAAGACAGAATAACAAGCTTTCTTCTTAGGGTATTTGTAGGTAAACTGAAGATGAGAAACTATGTCCCAGGCACCTGATGAGGCAGTTCAGGAAAGACTTGCATTATAAAGGAAGGGAGAGAAGGGAAGAGACTCTAAATGTATTGTTGTACTTTTAGAATCTTGTTTGAGAAAAATAATGTCCTGAAGGATTTTTAACATTTGTGTTCAGTATTTTTTATAGGTAAAAATCTTACGTATAATTAGTTACTTTGATTTTTAGTATGTTGCTTACGAATGCTCTATATGCACAAATGAGAGTAATAATGTGATAGATCTCATTCTGGTACTCAACTAATTGAAGTAATATGACTATCTTCAGTTGCATTCATTTTTCTGCAATCACAATACTTTCTTTTATGTTAAAAGATCTATTCCTTTATTTGGATTCAAAAAAGGGAAATTATAAGATTTCCAAAAAATAGATAGGTATCACTGAAAAAGTTTGTATTATGTGCAATAGCCTATAGAGTTATATGCTTAATGTGAATTAGATGATAAATCCATAAAACCCTTATAGTGGAGAAAGGAAAAGAAAATGTTCACTGAGGGTGATAGAGCACTGGTGACATGAATGGGGGATAAAAATAATGGATAGGCATTTTTAAGTCTGGAGGTGCATGGGAGTATATAGAGCAAGTTGGGAAAGGGAAAAGTTAAAAAGCCTTAAAACATATTATCTCTATTTTTATACATAGTTTTATAAAATAGTTCAAGTAGAGTTATTCTACACTAGGCATTATGCTAATTCTAGAAGTTGTAGGTGACCAAATGAAAATCTCTGAGCCAAGTTGGAAATCTTGACTTCAAGACATTGATCAGAGCTATACTGAAGATCCCCCAAAGATATGTGCAATTATTACTATGCCTCAAGCTTGTTCTAACAAACTGTCCTCAATAAACAAACTTGAAAGTAGAAATCAGGAAAAAGAAAACCTATTCAATGTGTCACTTTAGAAAATGGGACAAATTTATCAATAGAAGTGAGTCTTCTATAGTCCTGAAATGAGATTAAAGTTTATACACTGTGCCCGAATATGCACACTGATGTGGTCTTGCTAAAGTTGTGGTCCTGTCTACCATTGTCCATAAATGACTGCATGCTTCTAATACTATAAGATAATGGGTGTCATCTCTTCTTTTGCACATAGGCTGGTATCACTTCTTTCAGCATGTGTTCTACTGAAAAGTTCCCTTTTCTCCAGTGATTCATTGTTGCAATAATTGAAAGTCAAAGAAAAATAAATATCTCTTTTTTAGTTTATAATTTATATAAGATTTTGTGTAATTGCTTTTTTTATACCTTGAATGTCTGGTTTATTTTTTTCAAGGTTTTGCCTCTTTATTATTATTATGAACAAAGAAGTCACACTTCCTATCCCTGTATATCCTTACTCAAGGTCTCTTCCCCCTCCCACCATTTCAGGTCATTCTGTCTTCTTCACAACACCCCATCCAATCCCTGGGCAGGCAACAGACAGTCCCATGGTCCCACTGACCCAATATTGCTTAGTTCAGTCTCCACTCCTGGCAGATCCAGTTTTTTCTCCCCTCCCTCAAGAGTGAGTCAGGTGTTCCTCTAGGGGGAGTGGGATCTGAGGAGTCAGTCCAGGGTGATTCTGATCCCAAGCTGTTCAGTGGTTGTGGTTTGCAGCTTGGGCATGCTTGGCTTCTTTCTTGTTTGTTTGTTTAGAGACCACTAATGAGTGAGTACGTCCCTTGCTTATCTTTCTGAGTTTGTGATACCTCGCTCAGGAGGATATTCTCCAAATCCATCCATTTGCCTGCAAATTGTAGGATATCATTTTTTCTTACTACTGACTAGTACTCTATTGTGTAGATGTACCACAGTTTGTTAATCCATTCTTCAGTTGAGGGACATCTAGGTTGTTTCCAGGTTCTTGCTATTACAAATAATGCTGCTATGAACAAAGTTGAGCTGATGCCTTTGAGTATGACTATGCATCATTAGGGTATACAGCCAGAAGTGGTACTGCTGGGTCCTTGGGGAGAATGATTCTGAATTTTCTGAGAAACCACCATACTGCATTTCAAAGTGGCTGAATAAGCTTACACTCCCACCAGCAATGGAGGAGTGTTCCCCTTATTCAGCATCCTCTCCAGCATAGGCTGTCATCTGTGCCTTTTATCCTAGCAAATCTAACAGGTGTTAAGTGGTTTCTTAAAGTTGTTTTGATTTGCATTTTTCTGATGGCTAAAGATGATGAGCACTTTTTCAGGTGCCTTTCAGTCATTCGTAATTCCTCTGCTGAAAATTCCCTTCTTAGATCTGTACCCCATTTTTTGATTGGGTTATTCAAGGTTTTGGGCTCTAGATTTTTGAGTTTTTTAAATATCTTAGAGATCAGTGCTCTATCACTTGTAGGGTTGGTGAAAATCTTTTCCCATTCTGTAGGCTGTCCTTTTGTCCTATTGACATTGTCCTTGACTTTACAGAAGCTTCTTAGCTTCAGGAGATCGCATTTATTGATTGTTGGTCTTAGTGTCAGTACCACTGGTGTTATATTTAGGAAGTGATCACCTGTACCAATTGGTAGAAGTGTATTTCCCACTTTCTTCTCTATCATGTTTAAAGTGGCTGGGTTTATGTGGAGGTCTTTGATCAACTTGGATTTTCGTTTTGTGCAGGGTGACAGGCTCAGATCTATTTGCATTTTTCTGCACACTTCCATCCAGCTATGCCAACACCATTTGTTAAATATACTATCTTTTTTTCCATTGAATGTTTTGGGCCTCTTTGTCAAAGATCAGGTGTTCATAGGTTTTTGGGTTAATGTCTGGATCCTCAATTCTATTCCATTGGTCCACAAGTCTGTTTTTATGCCAATACCAGGCTGTTTTTATTACTGTTGATCTATAGTATAACTTGAAGTCAGGGATGATGATACCTCCTGAGGTCTTTTGTTGAGTAAAATTTTTAGGCAATCCTGGCTTTCCTGTTATTCCAAATGAAATTGAGTGTTATTATTTCCAGGTCCAAAAAATATTGTGTTGTGATTTTGATGGGCAGTGCATTGTATCTGTAGATTGCCTTTGGTAGAATTGCCATTTTTACTAAGTTGAGCCTTCCAAACCAGGAACAAGGGAGAGCTTTTCATTTTCTGATATCCTCTTCAATTCCTTTCTTCAGTGATTTAAAATTTTTGTCAAATAGGTCTGTTACTTCTTTGGTTATAGTTACTCCAAGGTATTTAATACTATTTGCAGCTATTATGAAGGGTAATATTTCCCTTATTTCTTTTTCAGCTCTGCTATCTTTAGTGTATAGAAGGGCTACTGATTTCTTTGAGTTAATCTTGTATCCTGTATCCTGCTACATTGCTCAAGGTTTTTATCAGGTGTAGCAGTTCCTTGGAAGAATTTTTGGGTCACTTATGTATACAATCATATCATCTGCAAATAGAAATAGTTTCACTTCTTCTTTTCCAATTTGTATCCCCTTAATCTCTTTTCGTTCCCTTATTGCTTTAGCTAAAACTTCAAGAACTATATTGAATAGATAAGGGGAGAGAGGACATCCTTTTCTAGTTCCTGATTTTAGTGGGGTTGCTTTGAGGTTTTTCTCCATTAACGTTGATACTGGCTGTCAGCTTCTTGTAAATCGCCTTTATTATATTTAGGTATTCTCCCTGTATTCCTGATCTCTCCAGGGCTTTAATCATAAAGGAGTGTTGGATTTTATCAAAAGCTTTTTCAGCATCTAAAGATATAATCATGTGGTTTTGTTCCTTTAGTTTGTTTATACGGTGGATAACATTTAAAGTTTTTTCTATGTAATATCAGCCCTGAATTTCTGGGATGAAAACTACTTGGTCATGGTGGATGATATTTTTTATGCATTGTTGTATATGGTTTGCCAAAATTTTGTTGAGAATTTTCACATCCATATTCATGAGGGAAAATGGTCTGTAATTCTCCTTCTTTGTTGTGTTTTTGAGTGGCTTGGGTATTAGGCTAATTGTGACCTCATAAAAGGAATTTGGCAATATTCCTTCAGTTTCTACTGTGTGAAATAGTTTGAGGAGTAACTGTAGTAATTCTTTGAATGTCTGGTAGAGTTTAGCACTGAAACCATTTGAACCATGGCTTTTATTTTTGGAGAGGTTTTTAATGACAGCTTCAATTTCTATCTTCCATCTTTTAAACTCTGTTTGTTATGCTTGTATCTGTGTTTCCAGCTTTTTTCTTCAGATTTTCTATTTCCATCTTTGCCTCATTTTGTGCCTTTTTTATTGCTACTAATTCAGCTTTTAATTCCTGTTATGTTTCTTTCATAGATTTGTTCATCTCTTCCATTTTTTTGTTTGTATTTTCTTCTATTTCTTTAAGGCTATTTTTCATATCTTTTTTGAGAGCTTTGATGATTATCATAAAGGAATTTTTGGTGTTGCTTCCTTCTGTTTCCTCTCCATTGCTCAGTTCAGGTCTTGTATTTGTAGGATAGCCACTTTCTTCTGGAGTTACCTTGTAGTTCTTTATATTATTATGTAAATTTTTGCACTGGTGTCTTCCCATGGCTTCAGTGTTTCATGATTAGGTGGCTCCTGGTCAGTTGTGGCACTCGGGCTTGTGTGCCTCCTGCCACTTCTGAGTACAAGGTCTGCTCAATCTTTACCTCTGCTCTGGACAGGGGACTGAATTTCCAGTCTTCAGTGTTTCTCTGTTTGACCAATTGGAGGCGGGGTGGTGGCCGTGCAAATTCCCTCAGCAGCAGCTGGGGGGACCTTGGCAGTCAGAGATTATCTCCCTCTGCTACAGAGTGTGTGGGTACACGCTCTGCAGACAGCACCAGGTCCAGGAACCTGAACAGAACTGACAGGAGCTCAACTCTCCCTGGCAAGGATACAGGTGCTTGGGCCTGCTGACCCCTCCTCAACCCTGGGCGGGATCTGAGTATGTTCTTCAGGGTCCCCAGTCCTTATCCCTTTGCTCAGTTGGAGGTGGGTGCCTGTGAAAATTTCCTAAGCAGCAGCTGAGGGGAATGTGGCAGTCAGAGTTTCTTTCTCTGCTACAGGGTGCTTGGGTACACACTCTGCAGACAACACCCGGTCCCGGAACCCAAGTCTTGTTTTCTTTAAGGGTCTGGCCACAGGTAGTTTAACTATGTTCTGGTAAGTCAATGAGCAGCATGAATGGGCTGTTGTGTAAATGGGGAGATCATAAGAAAGGGTATAAAACTGAGAGGTCTGATATTTAAGTTTGATGGTGACATGATGTAAAACACCAATTAATAAATATAAATGAAAATTATTTTTGAAAAAAAAGAAGGAAAAAGCAATATTATTATTAATGTCAAGGTTTCACTGGCTTTGTAACTTTTAGAGGCTTTGTTTACTTTTTAAGTTTTATGGAATAGTATGATATGTATTTGTCTAGCATTTTATGTTATAGTTGTAACTTCTGTAAGTTTTTTAAGTTGTAGTAGTAATTCTGTAGGAAGTAAATAGTTCTTGTGATTGTTTCTGTTATTGCTGTTTTTTATTTTTAGTATGGAGTGTTTCATTAGTATCTCAAGTATTTCAAAGTTACAAAGTATGTATATGTTAAAATCATTCATTGAATTTAGGTTTAATTTTACAATCTAAAAACTCACTAGTTTTTTCAGAAACTTCAATTTATTGAAAGAAATTTATATTGTACATCCTTATAATTTTCTTGAATTTCATTATCATCTGGTATAATGATTACCTTTCAATTTCTACTTTTATTGAAGTAGGTCTTCCATTTTTTCTTTAATTTGATTAAGAATTTGCCTATTTTGTTTAAAATAAATAAATAAATATAAGACTAAAAGGAAATATGCAATGAAAGACATTAAATAAATATTTTCTCATAATATTAGTACACAAACTAATAAACAAAGAAATCTCAATATAGATTTTTAGAAGTAATTACAAAAGTAAGAATCTCTACATACCTCAGAATTATCAGAACTACCCTATACATTAGAGGTCATAGAAGTCAACAGAGAATATATCTTTGATTTTAACTGAATCAATTTCTTTAAGAAAATCTTTATATCTGTATGCCTACTTGTTATTAGGTACATTGTGTGCCTGTCTGGTGCCCTTAGAGATCAGAAGAAAGTGTTGAATCTCCTGAAAGTCAAGTTAAATATGCCTGAGTGTCGCTATATGGGTGCTGGGAATCAAGCCTATGTGCTCTTAAACAGAGGGCATTTCAGAACATAACACATGACTTATATATAAATGTACACTTTTCTCCAATTGCCATAAATATTCAAAGTAGCACAAATAATGCTCTGAAGAGTACTTTAAGGTTGATCTACTTAGTCAAGAATTAAAAACGAAAATAAGACTTCATAACTAATTAAATCTGAGGTGTAAAAAAGTGGTATTATATCTTCTGATACAATTGTTCTTTTTTGTATAAAATAATAAGATTGTGTACTGTAAGTGTACAGATAGACAGGTAGGAGAAGAGGACTTCAGAATAAAATCAGGAAGTGGATCTTACCCCTAAAAGATAAAAAATATATAAATGTGAGTATTTTTTCAGAAATATCAATTTTCCATTAACTTTTGGAAGCATGTTTATGACAAAACATTCCTGCATTTATGTCATAGAGTCAAATTTATTTTCTACTTCATGCAGTGCAATTATTAATCATAGGATCATGGTTCTACAACATTTAATTTTTCTTAGCTACTTGTGGACATAGCAGTCAGAAAAATTCTCTGAAATTTTGCAAACAGCTAAGAGCATCAACATCAACGGCTGGAATTTCAAGATACAGCAAAAGATCCTGGTTAGAGAACTTCTCCCTTTTTTTCTTGTGTTCTAGTTGTTATATAAAATATATAAATATTCTGATCTCATTCCTGCTATCAGCTTCTGTCACTAATATATCTCTGTACTTTATATATTGGAACTTAGAAACTAATTTCTATATTTAAATAATGTGTTTCAGAAAGTTTCCATTGTCTTATTTGAGTCCAAGCTGGGTGTAAAACTCAGACTTCTTGATTGCGAATGACATTCATTTGTCAAAACAGAAAATGAATTGGTACTTTGTAGTGATGGAGGTGGCAAAAAATATGGATATTTATGGTACAGAGAGGGCCCCCTCTATAAAAACAAATGACTCTCTGTGAGTTTTGCTATAAATGATGTGGCATCTGAAAAAGAGTTTAACTGAATAATTCATAGGAAGAAACATCTGGGGCAGCTTAGCCTCTCACTTCTTCTTCCCTGAAGGTTTATGTTATGACTTGTATCACTGTGGGAGGAAACACAGCAGAAGGCAAACAGAAATAATCTGCAATGTCTTCAGGCTCCACGCTGGTGATGGTGAGAGAATAATCTGTCCCAGAGCCACTGCCACTGAACCTTGAAGGGACCCCTTCTGCCAAATTGGATGCACCATGAATTAGGCGCCTAGGAGCTTTTCCTGGTTTCTGCTGAAACCAGCTTAAGTTACTTCTAATGTCTTCACTTGCCTGGCACCTAATGGTGATTCTGTCTGTCAGAGATGTAGGCAGAGAGGATGGAGACTGGGTCATCTGGATGTCACATCTGACACCTACAAGTAGAGACAGAGTTAAACATGATAAATAACTACTGTTTTTTAATGCCAACCAACATTAATGTCAGAGTAAAAGTAAATATATTTTTATTTTAGTAATTTTTTCACCTGGAAACCAGAGCAACAGGAGCCCAAGAAGCTGAGCAAGGGCCCTCATGTCTATGCTGAGTTCTGACTGCAATGACAACTGCACAGGGTGTGACTGGTATATGAAGAAATCCTCAATTCGGTGCAGTAAGTGTATGCAAATCAATGAGAATCAGTAAGGGCTAGACACAGCTTCACGACTGGCACTACTCAGCAACTTTGCACAAGGACAGGGTTTCAACTTATTTTTCAAGTTTTAAAATTATACATAATAATTTTAATGTTTATAAGTTCTATTTTTAAAAACAAATTTCAAAGATATATTGGAGGTAATAGACAACTATGCTCCTTTATAAGGGAATGTAAAACAGAGAAAGGACTATTAAATTTTACCTCATGCAGATCATTGCTTGGTTAATGTGTTCCTTCCAATATTGTTGAGTTTGGAGTAGTCATTACTTTAAAATAAAAGAAAAAATTATCAGGATCACTTCAATAATTTTAAAAGTAAGATTTTACAGCTTTAACCATAATTCTCCAGTACAAAGACAGAAATTACAGTAGATGCACAAATAACACCTTGATCCCAACAACATAGATTAGCTGTAGTTCAAACACCTCATGAAAATGGAGGTAGACTTGTACTCACAGACTAAATGGTTTTTATCTTTCTTTGAGTTTGGGATCCTTCATTGTTGTTCTTTTTTTTAACACTTTTTTCTATTTCCCACAGTCCCTCCACAGAAAGGTTTGACTACTGATGAAAGACTTCAATACTATAACAAGAAGTATTACTACTCAATACATGTCTCTACTATATATTAGAAATTATAGTGTCCCCTTTTATTCTGTAACTGGAGATATTATTCAGATTCAGTAGACAGCCTCCATGCTTTTGTGTCTCCATGTTCCAAAAAAGTAAGAAGCACAAAGTTTGTTCATCCTTATAACACAAATATAGGAATACAACATATCTCACTTTTATGTTTTTTCCTTGGCCAGCAAGCCTTATTTGTGGTAAGAAGAAGTTCAACCCATTTAGTCTATAGAATCCATGTCCTATAGCCTGGAAATCAAGAGTGTCCTTTAGAAATGTGGCTATAAAGTACTAAACAATGTTGCAGCCTGAGCCTGACCATTCTGATTCTCCAGTATCTAGCTTTGAGTGATGGGTGTGAATAAACACTCAGAATTAGAGCAGCTTCTTCAGGATACAGGACACCTTCCCATTCTCCAGTACCACTCAGCAGCTATTTGTTGATGAATAGCAATGCTGACCTTTCTGTCTCTTCACGCTCTCTTTGCTGATATCTACTAGCTGTACCTCTGCCTTGCTTTGATCTTTTTTCTTGAAATACAGTTCTGCCTTCTCAAGTGATTACACCAAAATCTGAAGTAAGCTTCACTTGGAAAATTTCAGTGGGTGACAGAATGATAATATATCCTCTAAATTTAAAAGACCAAACACATTCTTATTTTTCAGCAAATTTGGGATCTGAATATTTACCATATATCCTTTAATGATGTACATCAATATGAAAAATTTGCAGAAATTTTCAACATTCCTTTACCTAAGGATTCATTGCGCTTTCTCTGTTCAAATTGTTTGTCTATCTGCTGTTCTTGTCAGCCATGCAGAATGTCAGCAATCTCAGCACAAATGCAGAGTGCCACAGTCTGTGTTTGAATGGAGTCTTCATTGGTAATCAGTACAAGATTACAAATGTGCTTTGATATCAGACTTGCATGTAATCATACTTTCTAGGGGGAAAATTTATATAATTATACTTTCTAGGGGGAAAATTTATAATTTATAATGTTTGAGTAAAGACAAGCCTAAATAAAACTACCATTGAGAGCTAAATGATAGAAGATATATGAATATTTTTAGCCTTGGACATGAAATACATCACTGAGGATTTTTCTATTAGTTAGGTGGAACACAGTGTAGACATCTAGCCATTACTATCTAATAAAATATCAGAGATTCAAATATTAAAAATCTGGAAATTCTATGAAAGTGCTCCTTGGATTTAACAGTAATCAAATGAAGCACATAATCCACACAGAAACATATTAACACACACACACATGCACACCTTCTCAGTTAATATTTGAAGTATTTTATTCAGTATATCACGTAATTAAATTTACAATTACTCAGATACATATTTAAACCCATTCTGGCATATTATGTGAATTTCATTGAAAGATTTTGTAAGGCATAATTAATATAGCTTTGTAATAACACTCAGGTCTAAAGAACAACAAATTGTATAAATTTTCCACTAACTGAGATAAAACAGTATTAAGCTGTTTTGTTGATTTTTTTAATACATGCATGCATTGTCCTTCATTTCTCTATATTCTGTTCTACATATTCTCTATAATCCATTTAATCTCTCTTTTCCTCATTCTCTGTCTTAATATTTATCTGTGTGCCTATCTCTGGTTTTTGAGCTTTTATGACAAGGTTTTTCTCTGTGGACATGGCTGTTCAGGAATTTACTCTGTAGACAAGACTGGCCTTAAATTCTGATATCCATGTGCATCTTTCAAATCTATGCACTATTCCTTTCTTAATTTTTATTTCCTACTTAATATGTGAGTTTTCGACTGATCCTTCAGCCAGCCTGCCTTTGTCCACCATCATGGGTTCTAACCCTCTGAAACCAGAGGTTCAAATATATCTTTTCTTATACAAGTAACTTATAGTCAATATGATTATCACAAAAATAGTAGACATTGTCCCAATAGAATTTCATGTGGGCATGCTGTTTCTAAAGACACTATACTCATCTGTAAAAGGATGTAGGGAAATCAAGTCAGTATTGACCAGGGAAGTTGGAAATCTTTGTAAACAGCTTGCATTATTCTAAAAAGTATTCTGTGTGTTGCTGAGGAGATAAAAATCTACCAATTTCTTACCTACTGTGAACTGTATTAATAACCCTGGATCTAAGATTTGACTATGTGAGCAAATGTGTCTAAAATGTTATAAGGTTATCCAATTGCTATTTAAAATTAGGTTTAAGTCTTTCCACACAGGAGGAAACTTATGCCTGAAACTACAAATTGTCCAAGTAACAAAATCTGGGAGCTCAAAGGACCATGGGCCCAAATGCCTTCTACTATTTTTTTGGTGTATGGACATAGTCTTCAACTACATGCTAAACTTGCATCTTTTTATATACATACTCATTTAAAACTAATGCTTCATTAAAGAAATTCCTCTCTTCTGAATATTGGCTAACAGAGAAACCAAAAATATTAAAAGGCTAGAGAATAATTCTCAGTGATAAGTTCAGCCAAATATTTGGCATCTACTTTATAACTCTTTACAAATCTCATCTATAAGCATATGTACTTTTTAATGGTCCCGCTATCTTGGGACCATTAAAAAGTAGGGAGCAGAAAATATTGTAGGAACTGAAGGTTGTTTATTATCCATTTGTATTTTGTCTTGTGAAAACTGTCATTATTACTTTAACCCATTTATGGATTGTGTTGATCTATTTATTTTTTTATTTATTATTTATTAAAATGTTTTTTTCAATATATACCATACTATTGCTTGTCCTCCCTTATCTACTTTCAGTCTGCCCCTCTTCTCCTTCAGTCTACCCAAATTTCATCACCCTATCACTCCTCAAGAAGGGCAAGGATTTTCAAGGTGGGTCAGTTTAATCTGGCATATTTAGTTTAGGTACATTGGATTTCCTCATCCCTGCATTAATGCTGAGTTATGTGTTACTCTGTAGGAATGAGATCCAAATGATAGTTTGTGCATAATAGCATAGTTGGATCCTCCTGCAAGGGGCTCCACAAACTGCCCAAGCCATTTGATCGTCTTCTTCTTTTGGAGAGTTTAGTTCCTCTTCCTAAAGCTTCCTCAGTGGTTGTTTCTGACTCAGTGAGCTTGCAATAGCTCCATAAATCCATCTCTGTGAGTCTCTTCCACAGGATCTTGATGTTTTTACTCATCTACATTTTTCTTTCTTTCTCTTCAGCTAGACTAGGAGCTCAAACTGGTGCTTAGATATGGATCTCTAATTCCACCCCTATTTATTGCTAAATGAAGGTTCTATAATAAAAATAGTTCATTTGATTATAGAAGTTCTGTTTAGGCACCCTCTCTACTATTTCTTGGATTTCTTGCCAGGGACAACTTGTGGGTTCTTCAAGAATTTTTTTTAACACTCAGTTCTTGCCAAGCACTCATGGCTCTCTTTATGAAAATATCCATTTTTTTTCTTCCTGTTTGTTGCCGTTCTCACTTAACTGTCTCATCACATGAATAAGTGGTGTAGTTATCTGTTGGTTCTTAGCTTTAGATATTACTAAAATCTATTATTCTTTTCAAAAAAGGAAAAATAAACTACCTCATTGTGTCCAAATTTAGCTAAATCCAACTTAATGTGTACAGACATTATTCTAGGCAAATTTCTTTCTTTTTTCTTTTTTTCTTTCTTCTTTATTTATTTTGTATTTATCAAGAAAAACTGATCTGCCTAGAGTGGATGCTGAACTAAGCCACCTTGGGACCTTGGGACCTCCTTCCCTTGCTGGGGAAGAGATAAAAAGATGGGGAGAAGAGAGAGTGACTGGGAGGGGTCAGAGGGGGAAGGGAGATTGAACAAGGGGATACATGGATAAAAAAATGAAACTTTATTCATAATAAAAAAGAAATTAAAAAATAAAAAAAGAAAAACAGTAAAATGAATTCAAAATGCTGATAAATTAACAATAACTATAAAGAAGATAAAAATCACAAGCATGACTTATCAAGGGTGATAATGCAAATAAGATTGCTACACATATATTTACTTTGTGTTCAGCTTTCCCTCTGAATTTTTTTTTCATCTCTGTATATCCTTATTCAAGGTCCTTTCCCCCCCCCAAAGTTTTTCATTATGAAGATGAATTACAATGGAAATGGATGGTCCAAATGATTCAGTATTTCAGAGCACCTCTGTTACACTTTCCTTTGATTTCTGCATCGAAAAAAACTTAGAGGAGACTGGATGAGATAACCCACTTTTATGGACTAGTTCACTAAAGAATTACTCATAATCTTAAAATATTTTGGGTGATCCCCATGGGATTGTCAATGCCTCCATTACCAGGAAGTAGCTTAGAATACTATGCCCACATTCCCAAAAAAGATGGATTATGGATATTTATGTTTGTTTAAGTGTGTTGGATATAATATGTTAAACATAATGGGGTAAAAACAATATTAGATTTGGGGTTCTTGTTTTAAAAAGAGAAAAGGGAAATGTAGTAGTATTATGATGGTAATGTAAATATTAATCCCATCTATGTGTTTAATAAAAGCTGATTGGCCAAAGGCAAACAGGAAGTGTGGGTGGGGCTACCAGGCTACGAAAACACTGAGTACAGGAAGTACAGAGGCAGATGCCAGAGATCTACTAGAGAAAGCCGCCATAGACACAATTAGGAGATAGCAGACACAGAGGAAAGAAGCTGAAATGCTGCTATGAAGAAAAGGCACTGAGCACTGAGCCCTGTGGCTGAAAAAGATGTTTTAGTTCAGATTAAGGAGTTAGTAAATTATAAACCTGGGCCCTAGTTCAATAAGCATAAAAATAAAAAACAGAAAGAAAATGATCAAGTACAATTAAGGAAGGTGACACTTTGATTATATTAATAGATATAAAATTATAATCAAATAATAATTGAAAATGCAGGAAAGTATATATATCATATATGATTATATGATATATATGAATATATGTTACAAATAATTATATGAGTGTACAAGTATATACTCCTATAAATGAACATAATTATTGCTAAATTTAAAAAGAATCATTTTAAATAACTGTAGTAAATTTCAATAAATATAAACCAAATATAGATGAAATATTATGACACAAATATATGTGTATATATATTCACATATATATATATACATATATAAAATGTGTTGTGCTTACTTTTGGATAAGTAATATACTTGAAATATGGGCCATAATAAGCAAAAATGTTTTGGTTTTGTATGTGTTACTGTGGGTGTGAAATCTGTGATTTATAATTAGTATTAAACTCAAACAATCTCAGCCTCTACTCTGCCAATTTTCATAGGCAATATTTTTTGACCCTTAAGTGGTTTGAAATAAAATGGCCCTTGAAGAGCTTGACAATCTTAGGAGGTGTGTCTATGATAAAGTGTATATGGCCTTGTTAGAGAAAATGTTTCAATGTGGATGCAGGCTTTCTGTATACATCTCTGTGGTGACCTTTGAGTTGCCTGTAAAATATTGAACTCTCAGCTATTCTCCATGAGTGTGTCAATCTGCACTCGCTCATTCTCTTTGTCATGATGAAAATGGACTGAACCATTGAATTGTGAGCTACCACCTCAATTAAATATATTCCTTGGAAAGAGTTGCTGTGGACATTGTGTCTCTTTATAGCAATAGAAAACCTTAATGAGCAGACTACTATCAATGTACCTGCAGAGAAATACAGACTTCTAGTTTTAAGGCTCACAGATAAGGACCTATTGTGAATACACTTGATACTTTTTGTGTCATTTCAAATTGATGTCACCAATACTATCAAGAAGACATTGAGAAGACCTGCAAGAGATGAATGCTGTTCATTCATGGGTGATAGGTAGGGAGGCTAATGTCAAGACGATCATAACATCAATAATGGAAAGTTAAATAATAAGAAAGAAATACAAAATTACGTTGAAATGCATGAGCAATATTTAATATATATTTCAAGGGAGATGTTTCATATTTTGGATATTTTTTTCTATATATAAAAATGTTTTTTTAGAAAAAGCATGTGAGAATACCATTTTAAATGATTCACTGTTAATGTAGACCAGTCGATTCATGCAAATTCATTCATTCTCCCAGTATAATAGATAATAGTTAGCACGTCATCTGACATCTCAGTTTTACATCCTCAACCTTATATGTCTATCTCTCAAGCGAGGAATTGGCATTTCATATGTGGACAGTAAATACTTGGCCTGTAGCTAACCTAGAGATTTTCATCCTCTCTGAATCTTTCTATATTCTCTTTAATCCTTATCAAGCACTTATGGTATTAGCAGCCGCAGGATCTGAAATGAGTTCCTCCCTGTGAGAAGACCAACTTTAGGAGACTAAATAGTCTAGGCAATATTAATGATAAACTTTTATCACTGATCAGCAAGGGTAGGTCCTCCTTGTGAAGCAATATGCAATTATCATGGTGGATGTAGAAGTTTAGGTTGAAGAACCAATTTTGCAAGACCTTTATGTATGAAATGTCTAATAGGGAAGCTTCAAAGTCAGGGACAAACAGAATAAAATAAACTATTGATTATTGCAGAATTTTGAAAATAGTAAAAATGAAGCATAGCACCTGATGTCCTGTTCCTCATAGTACAATATTGCAGGCATATCAGATGGAATTGTGGTGAATAGAAATATTTTCAGGTCAACCTATGGGAGCTGAACAACCATGATGCTTTCTGCTGTCTAATTGATCTTACAGATAAGAGCTAATAATACATTTTAGAGCTGATCTGAGGAATTAGAACAGAAACAAGACTGTTGAGAGGTTTTTGTTCCTATTTGAAACCTCAAACTTTTACAAAATGTCACATTCAGGAGTTAGGAATCATCATTATTCAAAATACGTAATTACACCCCTGTGACTATAAAAGTAAACAAAAATATTAGGAAAGTATTTTAACTGTTTATCACAAAAACATAAAAGAAAAGAATGAAAAATAAAATACTAGCAATAATAAATGGATTTGAGTATCCTACGTGAACTGACAAAAAGGTCTCTCTTCATAGGATCACTGGTGTTTGTACAACTTTAATACATATACCTTGACTTACTAGAATATAATATATATTGCATTTATGTGGAGATCATTTATCAGTAAAAGGCTTTGAATATATTTTGACAGAAGTTTGAAATTCTCTGTCATATTTACATGGAGATATAATTGGACAATAGTGATTTACACATATTACAGTAATACTGCTGTTTCACAATGAAACATTTCTTGCTAACTTTTATAACAATTGAGAAGCATTGAAAGTTTTCATAGCTTTTTTTGCTATAAATTCTATTTATGTGAAATTTTCAGATATAGCCCATCTGAATCCTTTATATGCTTCAACAAATGTGTTTTCATCATAAGGAATTACCATGTAGCTGTGGTGTGCATACAAGAGTAGAGAAAACAATCTGTATCATATTGTTTAAGGATCTTCTGAACAATAAAGTAAAGGACAGTAGCTTTCTTCTAACGTTGTGTATTTATTCAATAACTTTGTTAGCTAATTTTCTTGTGGCTATGAATTAAGAGCTGGAGCAACCTCATTTTACTGAATAGAACAAAACCTTTTGTATCTAATCAGTAAGACAAACAACATAGGTCATTTTAATACTCTCATGGGGATAGGGGAGAGCTATCTTGGAAGTACAGTATGTTTGAGGTCAGAGATATATAGCTTCCAGACACACCACCCTGTCCAGGCAGACACTCTGTTCATCACTTAATATGAATAACACAATGCTTTGGATCTCCATGCCTGGCCTTCACTTTTTTAAAGACAAAACCATACAAATACTATTGTGAGAACTACAAGAGACAGTGAACCTGTGTCTGGGACAAAAATAATCCAATGTAGATTAGGTATACACCACACTCTTCACTGGAGTATGATCCCACAAACATTGACAACAAGCAGTTAATTCATTTATTTGATGTGATTATATTCAGAAGCTAAACAGAAAAAATATTTGTATTTAAATAAAACACTGGTGGTTAATGTAAACAAAGAGATGATGAAACCTGGACTTCCTACTTCTCTAGTCAGAGTAAATGGGGAAAAAGGAGCAAAACTGTTCCTATAGCCAGGAGGGGCCTCATGGAACTCTGCCGACCAGGGATAATATAGATGGTACATTTGTCTGCAAAGAACAACATAGGGGGATAACTTGACACTGTCATGATAACATTCTCAGCTGTCTACCATGTCTAATATTCTTATTACACATTCATCTGCTTTACACTCCTCGCTCTCTGTCATCACAACACTATAAATACATGATTACCCTATTCAAATCCCTCCCTCCATACATTCACATAAAACTGCTTGTCCTATGCATGGCCTATTTTCATTAATTGTTATATGTGTGTGTTATGTCTAAGTGTGTAATTATATATGTGCACATATATATTCCTATCGCGGTAAAAACCCGCCCTAAGATATGTTTTAAACAGGGTTTATTTGGTGAAAATAGCTTATAAAACAGAGCCGGTTTTAGGAGAAGATGACAGGATGAGGTTGTAGCGTGCCGGAGCCTTTTTAAGGAAGATTTTTTTATCTCTATGCAGAACTCTCGTAAAAAAAATGACGACTTTTTGTCTTAGTCTCTTCCCTCAAAGGTCTATTTCCAAAATCTTTTTTCAGTTAACCACGCCCAGCTCATCTCCATTCCTATGACACAATCGTTCACATATATAGTTCCTGATTTCCCGCTACATCTTCCTAAGAACATATGTAAACTATGCATTGTTAGCGTACTATTCTTTTTATGCATGTTTCAAGGTCAATGTTTTTATTAGATTAACAACTTGTGTTTGGTTCAATGGGGAATTCTTTCACAATGAGCATTCATAATTGCTTGTGGTACTCATACACCACCAAAAAATATTTGCAACAATGGGAAAATATAACAAAAATAATCACAACCATTCAAATGAAGTTGTTGAGTCAACACACAAGGCATACACCTACAATACAATGCCCACAACCAAACCTCAGACATCATTGAAGAAGAAGTGAAAATACTGTAAAATCCAGGGGATGAGAACATTTACTGTGAGATTGTGTCCAAGAAAACTAAGAAGATACAGGTACAAAGCATCACCAATATGACTGCCTAGATAGGAGCCAAATGAGTTGCAATAATAAACATGCTAGTGGGAAATGAGAAAATCCAAGAAGGCCTTAAAACTACACTGCTGTTTATATTAGTAAACAATCCTTATTAACTACAGATCAAACTGACAGAAGTTAGGAATGGTATTAGTGACTACATGGTTTTATATGTAAGGGAAGCCTCATTCTTTCCACCCCAGACAACTTTGCACTAGTCAGCTCTGAGAACCAAACTGGCTGAACCAGTTGGAAGATCCTGTGAGGGCACCTAGGATTATAGAAAAATAGCTTGTAACATTGTGTTCTGAACTGAGAATGACCTAAATAAGCTTTTAACCTACCACTGTACAGTAGGCTTCAGGCATTATTTAAGAAAGTTTTATTATCTCCTACTTAACAGTACCCCAAAAGGGCATGGCCAGAATGGATTGAAAGAAGAAAACTGAATTCCATTCCTATTTTGTTTCTGTGTTTTTGGTAAGTGACCCAGCTGCCTCACGTGGCATTGCCAAGAGTTGATGTAAGGTTCAATCTGTATAAATGAGTATTTATTTAAAAACTTATTAAATATTAATCTTTCAGATGCCATATGCCAAGTGAATATTCCAGGAATGTCTGGTGCCCAATGCGTGACTTGGTTCTCTAAACTAGCCCCTGGCCAGAGGCTGTGTGCCTGATAGCATTTCTCCCCACCCAGAGGCTCCATCTAGGAGTCACATCCCTAAGCATTGCTCAGCATCCCTCAGTGAGCTGTTTAGAAGATGCACAGTTGACCCTTGAGGCCCCTGGAATATGGGCAGGTTGGCCCCACCATGTTGTGCAAACTGTTCTGGGTCTCAGACTACTCTTCCATAAAGCATCCCTTTTCCCACTTCCAACCTGGGAGCCTTGCTAGTAGTGTGTTTTGGTTCTTTAGATAGGTAAACTGCAGGGGTACCACCCATGCAGAGGAACAGAGACATGCACACCTGAATCTTTGCACACCTGCTCAAGATTGCTGAATGGCTGATATTACTGGCCTTTTTTTATGAATAAAGTCTTATTTTTTATCCATGTATCTCCTTGTTCAAACTCCCTTCCCCCTCCTGCCCTTTCCAGTTACTCTCTCTTCTCCCTATTTCCTTATGGCCTCCTCAGCAAGGGCAGTAGGTCCCAAGGTCCCAAGGTGGCTTAGTTCAGCATCCACTACAGGCGAATCGTTTTCCTCATCCTAACATCAAGATTGGGTCAGGAGTTCCACTGGAGGGAATGGGCTCCATGGTGTTTCAGACCCCAAGCTATTCAGTGGTTGTGGTTTGTGCGGTTTCTCAGAAAACTATTGGCCTTTTAATATATGTTTTTCTTAGGTCTCTCTAACTTTGTGAGAAATAGCTTTTGTAGCAGTTATTTAGTTTAGTTTGTCGCTCAGGCAGCCATATCCCAGTAACCTGCCTGGTCCACCTAATCTGAACTGTTCCATAAAGCAAGGAATTGAAAGCAACTTCGCCATCTGCTGGCTGAAAGTCACCATTACATCTGGTTAAGGTAACAGAATATTCAGCATTTATCTTTCCACAATGTCTGAAATTTCATCTTCTCAAGACTTGACACCTTTCTTTACACCTATAATTGAGAATTTCATGCATGTTTATATTTCTTAGTGTTTCAATTACTTAGTCTTGTTAATTCTTGGCTTTATTTTATATTTTATGTTTCAAAAATCGTAGCCTGATAGCCATTCTAAATGTGAGATGATGATTAGCATAAAGGAATATTTGAAATCTAAGAAAGAGCAATTGCTCTCTAAAATGTGTGACATTAAAACTACACAAAATAAATAAGCTGATGAAGTTACCTGTCTGGAAATTTGTTATGACAAGCTTTCAGATACGACTTGTTTCTCAGATGTAAATTTTAAGAATGAACACGTGAAGTGTGTGCTTATACACTGAAAAAGACAAGAGTAAATGCACATTTTAAAAAAATGAAAATCTATTTTCACAGCTAAAAAACTTATAGACATACACAATTTAATCACAAGTTTTAATGACTCTGTAATGAAATATGTAATTCAGGAGAGCCTGTTATTACAATCTGATGAAAGCCCTTGTCTTTGTTGGTTTTTTGGTTTTTTTTGTTTGCTTGCTTTTGTCAGCTTGAGACAAACTATGGGTATCTGGGAAAAGGGACTTTCAGTTGATAAAATAATTACAGGTGATTAATCTCTAGACAATTCTTTGGGTTATTGACTTCATTAATACTGTATGTCAAAAGGCACAGTTCAATATGAACAGTGGGCTGATGATCCTAGGTGCAGTAAGAAATTACCCTGAGCATACCATAGGAACTAACTTAGTAAGCAGCACTCCCCCACGTTCTTTGCTTCAGGTTCTGCCTTTTGTTCAAGTCCTGCCTGAGGAGTTCTGCTCTATTGAGTTCCATTCATGATGGACTACGATGTGTATAATTTTTTATAAATGAATTGTCTGCTTTGCTTCATTGATATTTGTAAAAATAGATATTATGTTTGTCATCCTTCTATCTATCTGTTGGTCTGTCTAACTAGTCCCCGAGTGTGCATGGGAGGTCCCACATCCTAGGGTTCCTAACTTAAAAAATGATGTCTGCTGACTTGAGGCATACTGACTTTTTTCTATTATACACGACAGACTGTAATGATGGCTACTACATCATCCTAGCTTTGAAATTAGATGAGAAACTAAGATACCAAATATTCACTCAGATAAAAGCATTGGAAGATGTAAAGGCTCATAATGTGATCCACCTGCTGTTATACATAAGGATCACGAGCAAAGCACACAGTAAACAAAGACGAATATGGCTTCCCTAAGAAATGAATAGATGTCATTACTATAACCTCTGACACCATAGAGAAATGTCACTTTAGTAAAAACATTTTTTCTACCAAAGTATTTTAATTGATGTGTAAAGTGTAGATATATAAAAAGGAACAAAATCTTTTTAATCTTACTATCTTTTCCTCATATTTTGCCTCCTCCCTTTCTCTTTCTAATTCTGCACCTTCACCAGTTTATTTATCTGTGGTAAATCATGACCTAGTTAGATATACTTCACAAGACAAAGGCCATATTAACATTACACTGTAGGCTCAGAGCTGGTCAACGAGCAGGACTGGAAGGGACCTTGTGACCCTGTGAGGGAAGAAGACTCTTCAAGAAATCACAATGTCGAACAACACAGGCCATTTGTCTTTCTTCATATGATGAAGGGCAGGGATCTAAGTTTATTCTGAATGCTAAGGAAACACCATTTGTTTCCACTGAAATGTCAGGGTTTGCAACAATCGTAGCATAGGATTGTACAGACTGAATTACACAGGAAATGCCAAGATGTCTATTCACTTAATCCACATGTGTGGGGCAGCCCAGGGCTTTGTTGTTGGAGCCATGACTCTTGGTATGGGTTACTTCGTATATAAGGAATTCTGGGCCAACTGGAAGCAATAGAAGACAAGCTGCTACCTTTTTCTGGGAAGTGCTTGCTTTCATTAGACTTCTCATATGGAGGTCACGTTTGTGTCTACAATAAATAACATGGGTTTAGACAATTAAAAAAAATACACTCTGTATTTGCATAGTTCATCAATCTGACAACTAAGAAAAATTATATAATAATCTCTGTAATGTCTTACAAAATATTTCTGTGGGTATGTCTTAGTAAGGATTTCTATTGCTGTAAAGAGACATCATGACTATGGCAAATTGAATGAAGAAAATATTTAATGTTAGTTGCTTACTAAAAGTTCAGTGGCTCAGTCCAATATTATCATAACAGTGTATGTGAGCATGAAAGCAAACTTCATGCTGGCTACATCATTATCAGAAAGTGACAGGAAATGGACTGGGACATAGAGCATTATGTTGATCATATATGAGACGTCAAAGCCAACCACAACAGGGTTCTAAGAAGCTCACACCAACTCCAACAAGGCCACATCTCCTAATAGTGCCACATCCTTTTGGGGCCATTTTCTTTCAACCCACCACAGGAGTGAGTATGATAAAGTTCTAAGAAAGCAAAAAATATTGGCAAAATTACCTAACTGTTAAGTGCTGTTTAACAAGCTCAGACAAATATAATACACAGTGGAAAAAAATATTCAGCATTTCCTAATGCAGATTACAAACAATAGCCTCTCCCCAAAAAGCAAAATATAAAAATGTATGCTGTGACCATATGTATCTAGTCAATAGGACAATGTACCAACTATAGTAAGAATTAAGCAATAAAAGACATTAAATAAAATATTTGCTCATAATATTAGTACACAAACTAATAAACAAAGGAATCTCAATATAGATATTTAGAAGAAATTACAAAAATAAAAGTCTCTATATACTTCAGAAATATCAGAACTGCACTATACATTACAGGTCATATAACTCAACAAAGAATATATCTATGTTTTTAACTGAATAATTTTTTCTAAAAAAATCTATATATCAGTATGCCTGCATGTTTTTTAGGAAAATTGGGTGCATGACCATGCCCTCATAGATCAGAAGAAAGTATTGAATCTACTTGAAGTGAATTTAAATATTCCTGAGTGTCACTGTATTGGTGCATAGTAACAAATTTAAGTGCTCTTAAACACAGGGCATTCTATCCAACACAAAAAAAAGACTTATAAATCCATATTTTTCTCCAATTGTCATATAAATTTAATGTAACACAAGTAATGCTCTATGGTTGATTAACTCAGTCAAGAATTAAAGAAGAAAATAACACAGTATAATTAAAATACTATGAGGCCCATAAAAATGGTATTATATCTTCTGATATAATTGTTCTTTTTTGTGTAAAACCACAAAATGTGTGTACTGTAAGTGTACAGACAGACTGGTAGAAGATAGGACTTCCAACAAAATCAGGAAATGGTTTTACCCCTAAAAGATTAAAAAATATATAAATGTGTTGTTTTTTCAGAAATAACAATTTTCCATTAGCATTTGGAAGCATGTTTATGACAAACCGTTCCAGTATTTATGTCATATACTCAAATTTAGATTCTACTTCATGCTGTGAGATTAAATGTCATAGGAGCATGGTTCTACAACATTTGATTTTTGTTAGCTACTAGTGGACACAGCAGCCAGAAAAAGTCTCTGAAATTTCGCAAACAGCTAAGAGCATCAACACTGCTGGCTTTTCAAGACACAGTAGATCATGGTTAGATAACTTCCCCTTTCTCTTTTTTGTGGTCTGGCTGTTATATAAAATCCTGAACTCATTTCTGCTATCAGCTTCTGTCACCAATATATGTATGTCCTTTAAATATTCGAACTTAGAAACTAATTTCTGTATTTAAATAATGTGTTTTATAATGTCTCCACTGTTCTATATTAGTCCAAGCTGGTTGTAAAACTCAGACTTCATGATCAGAATGACTTTCTTCTGTTAAAACAGAAAAGAAATTGGTACTTTGTAGTGCTAGAGGTGGCAAATATCAAAGATATTTATGGTACAGAGGGGGCTGTTTAGCCTCCTCTACAAAAACAAAAGCCTCTCTGTGAGCTTTGCTATAAATCCTGTGGCATCTGAAAAAGAGTTTTACTGAATAATGCACAGGAAGAAACATCTGGGGCAGCCTAGACTCTCACTTCTGCTACCATGAAGGTTTATGTTATGACTTGTATCACTGTGGGAAAATACTCATCATACTGTACACAATAGTAATCTGCAATGTCTTCAGACTCAAGACTGCTGATGGTGAGGGAAAAATCTGTCCCAAACCCACTGCCACTGAATCTGGAAGGGACCCCATCATCCAAGTTGGATGCACCATAAATTAGGCGCTTAGGAGCTTTTCCTGGTTTCTGCTGTAACCAGCTTAAGTAATTGCTAATGCCCTGACTTGCCCTGCAACTAA
>PVIH01010279.1:0-76620 GCA_004025045.1 Sigmodon hispidus
AGTGTCCTTGGCTTTGCAGAAGCTTCCCAGCTTCAGGAGATCCCACTTATTGATTGTTGGTCTTAGTGCCTATGCCACTGGTGTTATATTTAGGAAGTGGTGGCCTGTGCCAATTTGTAGAAGTGTATTTCCCACTTTCTTTTCTATCAAGTTCAAAGTGGTTGGGTTTAAGTTGAGGTCTTTGATCCACTTGGATTTGTGTTTTGTGCAGGGTGACAGGCTCAGATCTATTTGTATTTTTCTACACACTTCCATCCAGCTATGCCAACACCATTTGTTAAATATACTATCTTTTTTCCATTGAATGTTTTGGGTCTCTTTGCCCTACTCAAATCTTAAAACCACAGAAAACAAGTTGCTTAGTAGAACCCAAAGAGAAAGAGGAAAGATGTGAAGAAAGCATAGGACTGCTTGGCGTTGTGCTTGTCCCAATCTTTGACTCCATCACGAATGGTTGAGAGTGAGTTCATAGTCCTGAATATTGATTATTCTTAAAGTATGTCAGACAGACAATATTTATCTGGGTCAGTGCACTCAGTTGGTGTGATGCTAATAGTCCAAAATCATGGACTCTTTCACCCATAGAAATCAGAAAAAAAGACTCAGAGAGAAAAGCAAAGCTCTTCTGCATTCAAAGTTCAGCTGTAAACCTGGCCAGACATCCTGCAGATGGATGCTATGAGTGACAAGTGACATTGGATGTGCTACATGTGAATCAATACAATGCAAATATTTTAGAGTTGTCTCCACACTGAGGTTCTTCGGGAAGCTAATGAAGACTATGGGTGAATAAGATACTGGAATTTATATGCTAGATAAAGTAGAATATTGATGTCTGACATTGAAATATTAAATAAAAAATCTGCAGAATAATGTCATCTATGCTAAAGTATATTTTGTCTATTGTAAAGCATTAGTTTTGTCTCTTCCATTAATTCCTGGGTCCATATGTTACTTGTGGCTCTAGCTCTTGCTCACTTAGAAAGACACTATATAGTAATGTCACTTTGAGTTCAAAGTGACTTAAGAGCAAATCCTTCCTTTGTTGATTTTGCACGGCCACAGATAAAGTGCTCATATTCCATAAACTTACATGACAAATGAGGTAGGTATAGTAGAGCTGTAGTGATTCAGAGAAACTAGGCACAATTAGCTTAGTGCCTAAGAAATAAAAAAATGATTCAATAATTACAATTCTAGATATTGTTTCATGGGTTAGACTAGGAAACATTATTGGCTTAAATTTAGGCTCATAATATTCAATCAGTGAAAATGAGTGCTCATTTTATTCCCTCAGTGGCTAAGTTCTAGTGTTTTCCCATGGGTATAATACTTCCTTCATTGTGTCATGTGTCCTCTGTCTTTGCAGGACCTTTTGTGCTCTCAGCTCAGGACCTTCCTGACCTGTGATTGAACATTAGTGTGTTGATAATTAAGTGTATTGTATTCTCCACCATTTGCTTTGGCATTGGCCTTGTGCTTCAAGCACATCTTGGGGCAGGCCTATTTTTTTTTGTAGTTGTTGTAACTTTCAGAAATTATTCACTGAGAAATTTATTTATCTGTCCCCACAGAAGCAGTGTTTGGGAGTTTGGGATAGCCTAATGTGAAGTATACATTTGCAAAGTTAATGTGGGATATTTTTTTGTATGCTGTGAATTGCCATTGGATAATACAGAAACTCTTTTGACCTATGGTAAAACAGCTTAGAGGCAGGAAAAATTTATAAACACAAATCAAGAACAGAATCACACATACATGCTGTGAGCTCCTGTCTAGCAAGCAAGATGTAAAGAAAAGCAAGTAGACCATGATCCAAGTGGCAAGATATAGATTCATAGAAATGGGTTGAGTTAAGAAGAAAAAGCTATCTAACAAGAAGCCAAAGCCATGTTGTTAACACAGAAGCCAAACTTCTTTTAGTGAATATAAGCTTCTGTGTGATCCTTTGAGACTAAGAGACTGTGGGTCAGGTCTTTGGGATAGCCAGGCCAGAAACTTCAGGCTACAAAAGTAAAGGCTATTTTGTTGCCAAAAAAATTAAAAACACATTTCTCTGTTGACTTTTTTTCCTTATGAACTATATTTAAGAAAGAGTAAGAAAGTGACTGCTGATTTCTCCTAGTCTTCCCACCAAAAATGGAGGAGTGCTCTCAATTCACCAAGTCCATAACTAACTAAGAGTCAACTAAGAACTAAGAGTAAACCAAGGACAGACATCAGTGCAAGAGTACATAAAACAATATAAAGATGAACAAGACACCACCAGAAGAAGCTGGTGATTCTATAAGATCAAGACCTGAGAATAAACAATAAAGAGGAAACCAAAGAAAACAACTTTTAAAACAACTTTATGAAGATTATAGAAGCTTTAAAAGAGGATATAAAAATCTCCATTAAAGAAATAGAAGAAAATACAAACAAAAAATTGACAGAGATTAACAAATCCCTGGAAGAAAATGAGGAAAATCAAGAAAATGAAAACAAACAGTTAAAATAAACATTCCAGGAATTAAAAAATTGAAATAGAAGCAATAAAAAAGGAACAAACTGAGGCAAAGCTGGAAATAGAAAACATGAAGAAATGAACCGGAACTACATATTCAGTTATAAGCAACAGAATCCAAGAGATGGAAGAGAGAATCTCTGAAGTAGAAGACTCAACGGTGAAAATAGATTTGTCAGTTAAAACAGAAAGAACAATACAAAGAATCAATGAATCAAAGAGTTGGTTCTTTGAGAAAGTCAATAAGATAGATAAGGCTTTATCCAACCTAACCAAAAAGTAGAAATAGAGTATCCAAATCAACAAAATCAGAAATGAAAAGGGAGACATAACAACAAACCCCCAGGAAATCCAGAGAATTATCACATCATACTTTGAAAATATATATTCCACAAAAATGGAAAACGGAGAAGAAATGGACAGCTTTTTGGCCAGGTAACATTTACCAAAATTAAATTACCTAAACAGACCTATAATCCTGAAGGAAATTGAAGCTGTTATTAAAAGACTACAAGTTAAAAAAAAGCCCAGGTCCAGATGGTTTCAGTGCCGAATTCTACCAGACATTCAAAGAAGAACTACTTCCATTACTCCTCAAAATATTTCACACAGTAGAAACTGAAGGAATAATGGCAAATTCCTTTTATGAGGCCAAGCCACTCAAAGACACAACAAAGAAAGAGAATTACAGACCAATTTCCCTAATGAATATTAATGCTAAAATTCTGAACAAAATTTGGCAAACTGTATACAACAATATATAAAAAATATCATCCACCATGATCAAATAGGCTTCGTCCCAGAAATGCACGGTTGGTTCAACATACAAAAAAACCATAAATGTCATCCATCATATAAACAAATTGAAGGAAACAAAGCCTCACATGATCATATCCTTAGATGCTGAAAAAGCCTTTGACAAAATCCAACACACCTTTATGATGAAAGCCATGGAGAGATCAAGAATACAGGGAAAATACCTAAATACAATAAAGGTGATGTACAAGAAGCCAACAGCCAACATCAAAATTAATAGAGAAAAAATCAGAGCAATCTCACTAAAATCAGAAACTAGACAAGGATGTCCTCTATCCCCTTATCTATTCAATATAGTTCTTGAAGTTTTGGCTAAAGCAATAAGAGAAAGAAAGGAGATTAAGGGGATACAAATTAGAAAAGAAGAAGAGAAACTATCTCATTTTCAGATGATATGACTGTATACATAAGTCACCAGCAGGATTCTACCAGGCAACTCCTACAGCTGATTAACACCTTAAGCAATGTAGCAGGATATAAGATTAACTCAAAGAAATCAGTAGACTTTCTACACACTAAAGTTAAAAGAGCTGAAAAGAAATAAAGGAAACATCACCCTTTATAATAGCTACAAATAGCATTAAATACCTTGGAGTAACTATAACCAAAGAAGTAACAGATCTATTTGACAAAAATTTTAAGTCATTGATGGAGGAAATTGAAGAAGATATCAGAAAATGGAAAGATCTCCCATGTTTCTGGATAGGTAGGATCAACATAATAAAAATGACAATTCTTCCAATAACAATGTACAAATTCAATGCACTGCCCATCAAAATCCCAACACAATATTTTATGGACCTTGAAAGAAAAATACTCAACTTCATTTGGAACAGGAAGTAGAATAACAGGAAAGCTAGGATTACCAAAACAATTTTGCTCAACAAAAGAAACTCAAGAGGCATCACCATCCCCAACTTCAAGTTATACTATATGGCTACAGTAATAAAAACAGCCTGGTACTGGCATAAAAACAGACTTGTGGATCAATGGAATAAAACTGATGATTTGGGCATTAACTCAAATACCTATCTTCAAAACAACACCTGATCTTCGAAAAAGAGCCCCCAAATAGATCCAAGCCTGTAACCCTGCACAAATCTCAAATTCAAGTGGATAAAAGACCTCAACATATACCCAGCCACTCTGAACTTGATAGAAATGAAAGTGGAAAATACCCTCCAATGAATTGGCATAGGTGACGACTTCTAAATATGACACCAGTGGCACAGACGCTAAGAACAAAAATCAATACATAGGACCTCATGAAACTGAGAATCTTCTGTAAAGCCAAGGGCACTGTCATTAGGACAAAACGACAGCCTAAAGAATGGGAAAAAAAATTTCAGTAACCCTACAAGTGATAGAGAACTGATCTCTAAGATATGTAAAGAACTCAAGAGACTAGAGCTCAAAACCTTGAGTAACCCAATCAAAAAATAGGGTTCATAATTAAAAAGGGAATTCTCAGCAAAATAATTCTGAATGGCTGAAAGGCAATTGAAAAAGTGCTCTATTTCTTTAGCCATCAGAGAAATACAAATCAAAACAACTTTGAGATACCACCTGACACCTGTTAGATTGGCTAAGATAAAAGACACAGATGACAGCCTATGCTGGAGTGGTTGTAGAGCAAGGGGCACACATTGTTGGTGGGAGTGTAAGCTTGTTCAGCCACTCTGTAATGTAGTATGGCGGTTTCTCAGAAACCTGGTAATCAGAGTCCCCAAGGATCCAGCAATTTCAGTTCTGGGTGTATACCCAAAGATGCACATTTGCACTCCAAAGGCATTAACTCAACTATGTTCATAGCAGCATTATTCATAATAGCAAGAACCTGGAAGCAACCTAGATGCCTCTCAACTGAAGAATGATTTTACAAGTGTGGTACTTCTACACAATGAAGTACTACTCAACAGTAAGAAAAAATGATATCCCAAAATTTGCAGGCAAATGGATGGATTTGGAGAATATCCTCCTGAGCGAGGTATTGCAAACACAGAAAGATAAGGAGGGGGTGTACTCACTCATTAGTGGACTCTAAACAAACAAACAAACAAAAGCAAAAATCAAAGCACACCTAAGCTGCAAATCACGACCCCCGAACAGCTTTGGATCTGAAACCCCTGGGAGTGGCACCTGGGATCCCACTCCCTCTAGAGGAACACCTGACTCAGTCTTGATGTTGGGGTGAGGAAACTGTATGTGCCAGGAGTGGATACTGAACTGAGCAATACTAGGACCTTGGGACCTCTTGCCCATGTTGGAGAGGAGATGGGGAGATGTGAAGAAGAGAGAGTGACTGGAGGGGTGTGAGGGGGAAGAGACCCTGAATAACAATATACACAAATAGAAAATTTGACTTTATTCATAATAATAAAAAAGAGAAAAAACAGGAACCTAGAAACAACCTAGTTGCCCCTCAACTTAGGAATGGTTTAACAAGATGTGGTATATCTACACAAACACTGAACAGCTTGGGATCTTAAGCACCTTGAACTGCACTTTGAAGCCCATTCCCTGTAGAGGAACACTTGAACCAGTCTTTATGTGAGGATGAGGAAAGTGGATTTGCCTGGAGTGGTTGCTGAACTAAGCCACCTTGGGACCTTAGGAACTCCTGTCCTTGCCGGGGAGGAGATAAGGAGATGGGGAGAAGAGTGACTTGTAGGGGTGGTAGGGGAAGGGTATTTGAACAAGGGGATACATGAATAAAAAATGAGACTTTATTAATAATAAAAAAGAGAGAGAAAAGAAATTAAAGACAAAAAAATAAAAGACATAGTACTAAATGTTGAGGAAATCTGGGATACCATGTAAAAGCCAAACTTGACAATAATTGGAATCAAAGAAGGAGAAGAATACCAGTTCAAAGGCACAAAAAATATATTCAGGAAAATTATGGAAGAAATCTTTTCCAACCTAAAGAAGGAAAAGCCTATAATAATACCAGAAGCTTACAGAACACCAAATAGAGTAGATCGCCCTAAAAGGCTGCTCACCATATTATAATTAGGCCACAAAGCATATAGGACAAAGAAAAAATACTAAGAGCTGAAAAGGAAAAAGGCCAAATTACTTATAAAGGCAGAACCATCAGCATAACACCCAACTGTAGTGTGATTATGGTGCCTTGCAAATATTTGACCCACCTACTAGTTTAATAAAAATGATGATTGGCTTAAGGCAGACAGGAAATGTGGGTGGAGCTAGTAGACTGGGAAAACTCTGGATATAGGAAGAACAGAGACAGATGCCACAGAGCTGCTAGAGCTTCTAGGAGATGAAGAGGAAATGCTGCTGAGAAAAGTTACCCAGCTGCGTTGCTGAACAAGATGGTTTGAGCTCAGATGAAGGAGTTAGCAAGTTATTTGTCTGGGCCCTGGATTGTTCAGCATAAAAATAATATATGCTTGTGTGTGATTATTTGAGAGTAAGCAGAGCAGAGTGTAGGTCAGAACCTTGGGGCCAGACCAGAATGTCCAGACTAGAAACCTTTTACAACACCCAACTATTCAATAGAAACAATGAAGCAAGAAGGTCCTGGTAAGATGTTATACAGACACTGAAAGGGCATGGCTGACAAGCCAAACTAGTATACCCAGCAAAGCTATCAATTAGCATAGATGGAGTAGATATTCCATGACAAAAAAGGAAATTTAAACAATACATATCCATAAATCTGGCCCTACCGAAAGCCCTAGAGGAAAAATTCCAACCTAAGGAAACCAGACACACCCTTGAAACAGCAAACAATTGATAATCTCACAGAAGAAAAACACAAAGAAGGAAAATACTCATAAACTACCACAAAAAAAACAACAACTGGAAACAACAATCATTGGTCATTAATATATCTTAATATCAATGGACTCAGTTCACTTATAGGAGGACCCTAACATAATTGACACAAAAAACTGAAGCCATCCTTCTTCTACATACAAGAAATATATCTCAACTTCAAAGACAACACAAGCTCAGAGTAAAGGATTGGGAAAAGAATTTCCAATCAAATGGTCCTAGGAAACAAGCTGGCATAGTCATCCTAATATCTAACAAAATAGAATTTAAACTAAAAGCAATTAAAAGAGACCAGGACAGACATTACATATCGTTTCAGGAAAAATCCACCAAAATCAAGTTTCAAACCTGAATATTTATGCCCCCAACATAAGGGCACCTACATATATTAAACAACAACAACAACAACAACAACAACAAAAAACAACCAAAAACTACTAGACCTTAAAACTCCCATAAAATATCACACACTAATAGTGGGGGACTTGAATATCCCACTTTCACCCTTAGATAAGTCAAGCAGATTGAAATTCAACATAGAAATAAGGGATCTAACAGATGTTAAGACACAAATAGACTTGATATACAGAGAACCTTCCACCAAAATACAAAGGAACATACACATTTCTCAGAACCCCATGGAACTTTTTCTAAAATTGACTATAGACACAGTCATAAAGCAAACATCAATAGATACAAAAAAATTGGAAATAATTCCTTGTACCATATCAAATCATCATGGTCTAAAGTTAGAGTTTAACAACAACAAAAATCACACCTACAAACTCATGCAAACTAAACATCACTCTTCTGAACCACCTCTGGTCAAGGAGGAACTTAAGAAAGAAACCAAAGGCTTCCTAGAATTTAATGAAAATGAATCCACAACGTCCCCAAACTTATGGGGCACAATGAAAGCAGTCTTAGGAGGAAAACTCATAGCACTAGGTACCCATATGAAAAAAAACAGAGAAATCTCACACAAGACCTAACAGCACAGCTGAAAGCTTTAGAACAATTAGAAGCAAACTCACCTAGAAGAAGTAAAACAGAGGAAATAATCAAACGAGGCTTAAATCAATACAATAGAAACAAAGAGAACAGTGCAAATAATGAATAAAAGAGTTGGTTCTTGAGAAAATCAACAAGATAGATAAACCTTTATCAAGATTAACCAAAAGGCAGAGAGAGAATATCCAAATTAACAGAATCAGAAATGAAAAGGGAGATATAACAATAGACACCCAGAAAATCCAAAAATTATCAGATCATACTTTGAAAATTTATACTCCACTAAAATTGAAAACCTAAAACAAATGGACAGCTTTCTGAACAAGTATAACTTATCAAAATTAAATGAAGAGTAGATAACAGACCTATAACCTCAAAGAAAATTGAAGATATTCTTAAAAGTGTCTCGCAAGTTAGAAAAAATAAAAGCCAATGGTGAAATGGTTTCAGTGCAGAATTCTATCAGAAATTGAAAAAAAAACTAATACCAATACTCTTCAAAATGTTTCATGCAGTAGGAACTGAAGAAACATTGCTGAATTCCTTTTATGAGGCCACAATCACCCTGATACCCAAACTTCTCAAAGATGCAACAAAGAAAGACAATTATAGACAAATTTCCCTCATGAACATTGATGCAAAAATATACAGCATAATTCTGGCAAACCCATCATTACAACATATAAAAAAATTCATCCACCATGATCAAATAGGCTTCATCCCAGAGATGCAGGGATGGTTCAACATTAAAAAAAAAAAAAAAAAAAAAAAACAAACAAAAACAAACAAACAAACAAACAAAAAAACCTGTGAATGCCATCCATCTGACTGAAAGACAAAAACCACATGATCAACTCATTAGATGCTGAAAAAGTCTTTGACAAAATCCAGCAATCATTTATGATAAAAGTCTTAGAGAGATCAGGAATACAGGGGAAATACCTAAATTTAATAAAGGTATTATACAGCAAGCAGGCAGCCAACATCAAACTAAATGGAGAAAAACTCAAAGCAATCCTACAAAAATCAGAAAAAAGATAAGGCTGGCCTCTCTCTTTTTATCTAATCATTATAGTCCACAAATTTCTATCTATAGCATTAAGAGAACAAAAGAAGATGAAGGGAATACAAATTGAAAGGGAAGAAGTCAAACTAACTCTATTTGCAGATGATATGACTATTTACATAAATGACACCTAAAATTCTACCAGGGATACCAGGGAACTCCTACAGCTGGTAAACACCTTCAGCAATGTAGCAGGGTATAAGATTAACTAGAAACAAATCAATAGCCCTCCTATACACTAAGTATATAAGGGTTGAAAAAGAAATAAAAAACACATCACCCTTTATAATAGCAGGAAATAGCATTAAATATTTTGGCATAATTCTAACCAAAGAAGTAGCATACCTGTTCAAAAGAAACTTTCAGTCACTGAAGAAAAAATGAAGAGGATATCACAAAATGTAAAGATCTCCCATTCTCCTGGATAGCTAAGATCAACATAGGAAAATTGGCAATTTTACCAAAAACAATGTACTGATTCAATGTGATCCCCATCAAAATCTCAACACAATTTTTTACAGACCTTGAAAGAATATACTCAACTTCATATAGAATAACAGAAAACCCAGGATTGTCAAAACAATCCTGTTCAATATAAGAACATCAGGAGACATCACCATCCCTGACTTCAAGCTATACTATAGAAATATAGTAAAAAAACAGCCTGGTACCTATGTAAAAATAGACTTGTGGACCAATGGAATCTAACTGAAAACCCCAACATTAACTCGCACTCCTATGAACAACTGAGTTTTGAAAAGGAGGCCAAAAATATTCAATGAAAAAAGACAGTATCTTGAACAAATGGTGTAGGAATAACTGGATGGTAGTATGCAGAAGAATGCAAATAAATCCAAACCTATCACCATGTACAAAACTCAAACCCAAGTGGATCAAAGACCTCAACATAAACCTAGCTACACTGAATTTGATGGAAAAGAAAGTGGAAAATATCCTCCAATGCATTGGCACAGGTGACCACTTCCTAAATATAACACTAGTAGCACAGACACTAAGAACAACAATCAATAAGTGGGACCTCCTGAAACTGAGAATCTTCTGTAAGGCCAAGGACCCAGTCAATAAGACAAATGACTGCCTACAGAGATCTTCACCAACTCTAACATCTAACAGCACACTGATCTCTAAAATATATAGAGAACACAAGAAATTAGAGCCCTACCACCTAAATACCCAATTTAAAAATGGGGTTCAGAACTAAAGAGGGATTTCTCAGCAGAAGAATTACAAATGGCTGAAAGGCACTTGAAAAATTGTTCAACATCTTTAGCCATCAGAGAAATGGAAATCAAAGCAACAACCTTACGCCTGTCAGAATGGCTAAGATTAAAAATACAGATGATAGCTTATGCTGAAGAGGATGCAGAGCTAGGGAAACACTCCTCCATTGTTAGTGGGATTGTAAGCTTTTTCAGCCACTCTGGAATGCAGTATGGTGGTTTCTCTGAAAACGGGAATCAATCTCCTCAAGAATCCTGCAATACCACTATTGGGGATATTCCCAAAGGACTCATTTTTGCATTCTAAAGGCATTAGCTCAACTATATTCATAGAAGTATTATTTGTGATAGTAAGAACCTGGAAACAACCTAGATGCTCTTTTACTGTTACTGAAAAATGGATTAATAAACTGTGGTATATCTATACAATGGAGTACTTCTAATCTGTATAAAAAATGACATCTTAAAATATGCAGGTAAATGGATGGATTTGGAGACTATTCTCTTGATCAAGTATCACAAGCCCAGAAAAAAAGACATAAGATGTACTTACTCATAAATAGACTTTAGACAAAAAGCAAAGTTTAGCAAAGCTGTAAAACACAACCCCTGAACAGCTTGGAATCTAAAGAATATTAAGAGAGCTATCCTGGGAGTCCTTTAGGAAGAGAAAATAGAGAAGATCTCCTTAGCCAATTGGGAGCATAAGGGGTTTCAATCAAGAAGAGGTGGGAATAAATCATGGGAGAAGGAGATGGTTGAGTGTGCAGAACAACAAGGAGGGACAAAAAAAGAGATGGAGATCTTAATAGAGGTGGCCAATGTGGTGTTGGAAAGAGACAGGGTGCTGGGGAAACCTCCAAAGCCTCACAGGATATCCCTGGTTAGGTCTCCAATGAAGTTGGAGTCTAGATACTACTTCCCATATAACCAAATGAATATCCATTCTAAGTGCCATCATCAACTTACATTCAACAATGACTAGAGGTGGAGGCGGAGATATAAGGCTTAGCACTGGGCTGAGCTCCTGATCCAGCTCAGAGCAGGGGAGGAGAGTCTATATGAGCAAGGCAATAGGAATTATGAGGAAAATTCCCACAGTGATGGCTGGTTGAATCTCTGTTAAGCTCACTGAATCAAGAACAGCCACTGGGGAACCATCGGGATAAGGAGCTAGGACCTCCAAGGGTAGGCAACTGTTAATTGACATGAGCAGTATGTGGAGCCTGGAGAGGTAGAATCAGACTGTGTGCTTCTGTGCATGGGCTGGCACCTTGGAGCTCATTCCCTTTAGAGGAACACCTAACCCAGTCTTGATATTAGGATGAGGAAACCAGACTTGCCTGGAGTGGATGTGCTGTGCTGAGCTGACCCACCTTGGGACTTCTTGATCTTTTCAAGGAGGGGATGGAGAGGGACAAAGGGAAGGGGAACAATGGGGTATATGGATAAAAAAGATTTTATAAGTTACAAAAAGAAAATATCAACATCAACAATGCCAAGAATTTTGCAGTGAATAAGCTTCTTACCAGCCCTACTAAGTTGCTGCTATTATCATTCTTATTGTTATAGCTAAGAAAAGTGAAAGACCGAGGGGTAACTAGAAGACTTGTGGTTGAATACTTGATAAGTAGTAGCCAGGTTGGTATCAAGCACCAACAGCCTTTTCTTCCATAATCCATAATCTATCATTTCCCGAGGCAGCCTTTCTTTCACACTCAAATGCAAGTCATTTCTGTTACCTTCATGTCTCACCAAAACAAAAACAAAAACAAAAACAAAACATGCTTTGCTTTATCTCCAATGTTTTTGCCTACAGGAAAAAGTGTCCAGATATTGTTGCTTTTTTTGTGTTGCTAATCTTTCCATAGGAATCTCACCATTCCACCAGAGTTAGTGTTCTCAATAGAGGGAGTTTGTACATCCCTTACCTCTGACCCTGAAAAATAGTCTCAGCTCACAAGACATGCTTAAACCCAGTCGGACATCATCCCATCTCTTTGTCCTCTCTGGTCTCTCTATCCTTTGACAGTTTGGAAAGAAACTTATACCTTTCTCAAAATATGGATAATAGATAATAAAATTTAAATTTGTGACAAAATGGCATCTCTGAAAAGAGTTTGGAAAACTATGAATAAAATCAAACTTATCCCAATATCTGGACATTCTTTGTAATGTGAAGACTTCTTAGGTCTTTCTTATGTTTACTAATTAACATCAAGTTAAATATAAATATATTATTGTAGTTGTAAAAATCAATCTGAAATTGAATAATAATGTTTCCTCACTAGAAAATTTCATGCAAAAGTTTTTTACTTTTCTGCTTTTCTAGATGCAACTTCCTTTGAAAAACAAGAGACTTCTAAGCAAAATGCAAATTCTTAAATATGAAAGATATGAAAGAAATACATCAAGGTATAAATTTCAATGAGCTATTCTAAAGTTTTCAAAGGTCTTCCTGCCTATCAAATATGTGTGGGGAGTGTGGAGAGGCTGCACTATTGTCAGTAAATAAGAAACAGGGGACAACAATCTGGCTTTTTCTAGATAACTCAGCAACATAGAATTGTTGGTTCTATATGAGTGTTAAAAAATGACAGGTGAATAAAGTGACTTAAAACACACACACACACACACACACACACAAAACAAACAAACAAACAAACAAACCAAAACATCTTCTGGTTTGATTGTAGAAGGGTCGCTTAGCAAAAATTTGTGGTGGCCATAGTGCATCCAAGGGCATTAGCTATGACCTACTGTGCTTTCTTTATCTTCATCTGTAGCTGAGCCTAAGCTGGCTTGGGGAGCTTTAGATTTTTATTTTATTTTTTATGTTTCATGTGCTTTAGAGAAAGGAGAAGTTTTATTACTGTATGGGTTGTTTTGTTTGTTTGCTATCTTGGATGTTTTGCTTTTTGTATAAAGTTTGATATTGTTTTTCAAAAATAATAAAGAAAAAAAGTAAAAAAAAAAAAACCCATGAAACTTTTAACAGTATTTTCTATAAGCATCTGATGCCGTGTGACAGATAGCCTGTGACTTGGCATAACCTAATGTGATATGCTGTAACTAAATGTAACTTCCTTTCTTTAGAGCTCTCACTTCTGTGCAAGCATTATTGCCAGCCCTGGGTCTGTGCACAGGTGTTAGAAAGACAGAAAGTAAAGGGGACAATGGCATGGGGAAGAAACAAGCCAGTCCTTTAGTTCACCAGAGGGAAACCTAGTAAAGGAAGACATAAAAGACTGTAGGGTAGAAAAAAATTAATCTAAGAGACGGATGTCATCCAAAGGCTACAAGAAGACAAAGTGAGCCTCTGCATTAAGGTTGCATTAGCAACCTTTAACTTGGCAGTATGGAAGCCATTAAAAATACACAAGATACTGTCTCCCAGACAGTCTGCCATGAGAAGACATCTCAGATCATAAGGATTCTAGAAGAAAGGCTGTCATTCCTGATGAGATGAGCCTTCTTTGTCTTTCACTCTACATCCTGTATCTGGTGCCAGAATTGTGCTTCTGGTGGCAGACCTACTCACATTTTGACATAAGTCATTTCAGTCTTGGGGGCTTGATTGTGAAAAGCAGATGTGAGAGAGGCAAGGAGCAAGAGAACAATCACAAAGTAACTGCAGATATCCCTTTGGAAGGTTTTTGCTTTAAGAGGAATCAAATGAGTACGTGATAGAGGTGTATATGGGGCCAAATGGGGCTTCTTTATTTTGTAGTTTAGATCAGAGATGATGTTGTTTGTTTATAGATTGGTAAGCTTAACCTACAAGAAAAAGAGAGAAGGGGAAAAAGGTTGAGGAGAAAGGGGAGGGTGAGACAGACAGTAGAGAATATGGGATGGAACAGAAGCATTAAGGACATGAGAAGAAGTGGAATTTACTGGATCTGGGACCTGGAACCATTAGGCATTAGCAGGAACATGGAACAATTCAGCACATTTAACAAGAGGCATAGAGGCAGGCTTAACCACTCAAGCCATTTGAACTACTCTCGGGGCTGGTCTCCAAGGCCTGGAGTCATAAATTATTCCCACTTCTGACAATCCAAGGTCAATAATTTACCTTCTTATTTTTGCCTTTTGACCCTAGAAGCCTTGGATTGTCTTTAACATCTGGTGTATCATTAGATTCAGGACGGAAGAGAAGAGGAAAATGTGAAGGTGTTGCTTGTGTGGAATCTCAGTCTCTTCCCGACACCCAATTAACTTCTGAGAACCCCAGGCTGTAAAGCTAGTATATTCCTGCTAATCTAAGACAATGGTTTAGAAAATTTCCTTTATCATTTATTATCAATTGGATTTACATTTATATTTTATTACATACTCATATATTAGTTAATTTTGTTGCAGTGATAAGATGCCATAACCAAAACCAATTCATAGAAGAGTGTGTCTGTGCTTCTGGCTTTAGAGAAATTAAGAGTTCATAATGGCATGAACCACTTGGCAGCTGGAGCAAGAAGTTGAGTGATTGATCACATTCTGCCAGTACACCAGAGAAGAAAGCAAAGCAGCAAGGTTAAAGTGTACAAACACTCAAAACCCAATCCCTGTGGCTTCATTCCTTTTTAAGACTATATCTCGTAAATGTTTCATAACTTCCTGAAACAGCACCACAAACTGTAATTCTGGACCAAGTGTCCAAATACCTGAAGCTATGAGAAAGTGCTAGTCTTTGAATTCTGTCAAACAAACAAACAAATTTAAAAACAACAACAAAACCATCTCTTGAAAAGGGACCAAAAATGGAGAGAGTTTAGGAAGCCCTGCCCTGTCTCCCTGAAGAGAATTAAGAAATTTGTTTCTCACAGATAGGCTTCTAAGGCACTCTGTCAGTGAGCATCAGCTTCCTAGCAAGCAGTGTATGGAAGAAAACTGGGTAATAATGAATTTAGGACGAATGATGGCATCAAAATAGTAAAGATCAATGACAGGTGAGCAGCACACACAAAGACACAACCTTGTGTTATATAGGTAAACAAGCAGAAAAAAGCAAACATGATACATGGAAAACCACCATGGGGCAGCACCAGATTGCCTGATGGGCTCTCTCAGGCTGGGAAGTGTCTACTCCCTCTAACCTACCATACTCCTCTTTCTAAACTAAAGGCAATGGTACTGTTGTAACTCACTATATTATCATTACATTCCTCCATTCATACCACAATGGTGTGATTTAACGGGAAAAACCAAATTTCACAATGGTCTATTGTATGGTTTCTGATAGCCTACCTGTTGTCTGCCTGATTTCCTCAGCTGGGAAGTGAGGAAAGGGGCTGCACCAGCTTCGCACTGTTTTGTGGATTAAATGAGTTGGCTCTGACAAATGATTGCATTTCTGTACCTAGCTCTGAACTAGACGTGGGGAGTAACAGAAGTAAATCTGACAGAGTTTTCCCTAGCTCTTGTAAGAGTTGCTGTATAATTATTACATACAGTGGAACCTTCATATACATTTAAAAAAAGAATCCAATAACATAATCAAGGAGAGGAGGGTTTATAAGTTAAGTTCTTTACAAATATAATGTATTATTATTTGAATTCTCCACTGTTCTAAAGAAGAAAACTGACTTTAATGATGTACATTAAGCTAAATAATGCAGAAGTTAATTAGTTTAAACTGTGGGATTCTGTATGAAGGACTTTTAGGTGGGCGGCAGCATTGCTTTGGGGAAATAAAGAGCCTGTTTCAGGGTATTAAATGAGTTCTCCATGTTTTCAAAAATGAATGTGCCTCCTGAAGAGGCCTGCTTAGAACCAACTTGGCACTAGAGGAAGACTGTTAAGAATAAGACAAGCTTCAGCATTTCCAATAAACCATCTTGGGCCATGGAGGACTGGCCTGTCATCAAGCAAACTCTCGTTGGTTATTAGTTTTCATATCATGTTTTAATATACTTAACTCTTTCAATTTCTCTTTCATTGAAAGCATATTTTCTAGTGTCCTTCTTAAAGAAGTTTATCTGTACTTAAACACAAGACTTTTCAAATTAAACTTAAAAATCTTGTGTCAGGTCTCTTTGTAACTTAAAAGTTGATGAGACTTCCATCAGAACCTTATATGTTACATCCAATGCAATCACAAAGAAGTAGGTAGACTCTAGACATGTTCTCAAGAGAAGGAGATATACATAATTTTTAACATAATGCCTTCTCAGTCATGTGGTTTCTTCTCTGTTTCCAGAAGTGGTGACAAAGAGAAGACTAGGGCCTGGTTTATACTAGATTCTCCATTCCAAGCAGGTGCCAATCAGAGATAAACAGCTGCATTATTGACCATACAGCTTTTCTCGGCCTGATTCATAAGCTTTAGCCAATATACTGGCTAGATGGCCAGGGACTTGGAAGAACCATGCTAGGAAAGTTGGGAGGAAAGACATTTGCAGAATTATGTAGGTAGATCTCCCCAAATGAGTGAAGGATGTGACAATATTTGTATCCTATGGAACTTCTCACCAAAAGATGACTTCAGCAGAGCAATTCAAGAATCAAGTAAGTAAGATAGTCAATCTCTTTCTCCGGCCATACATTTTATTTCCTGATGAACATGTGAGCAAAGTGGCCATTGTTAGCAGAGATAAAGTTATGACTGGGCTCAATCATATGGACATCCACTTAGCCAGTCTTAGCTCCTTACTGCTGCTGAAGAATGTCTAAAATGCCATCCAAATAAGTTTTCGATCAAAGATAAATATTTTAAAGTCATCATCCACGTGTGCTTCATAAAGACCAGTAAGTTAGTAGAACCCTCTACTTCCAATTTCTGCAGAAAATTAGAATATTGGAATATTTCTAATATTAGAAAATTAGAACTTAATTGGAATGTTTCTATACCTGACTGATAAAAACAGCAATCAAAATCCCTATTAATATTCAGAATCCACAAGCCAGCATTACAGAAGACCAAGGAAATCTTTGAGATTCTGAATCTAGAAGAAAAACAATCAACTTAGATGGCAAGTTAAATGTAAATAAGCAGACAGCCTGCTGGGTTTTTACTTAGTACTGGCAAGGGGGAGGGAAGTATTTGCTTCATTCACAATAAACTAGTCCTTGTGATAGACATCAGCACACTGGCATATCCAAACTTTGGATTCATCTCTGCAGGTTTTCTTTTCCTTTCACCCATCCCTTGCTTTAGCCCTCATACTTGGCAAAGTTGTAATGATACTTAATAGTAATAGTTCTTGAAATTCTTCCAAGCTTTATTTGAGACAGTTTCTGTTAAATATCAGTTTTCTCATGAGTTGCTAACAATGTGAATGTAGTGTCACTAAAAACTATCCAGATATGTGAGATGTATAAGTAAGTTTAAGATGCAGATTTGCATTCAAGCTTGTAGTATGGTTGAAAAACTCTTACTTGGGTTTTATTATGAGTGGGAAAACAGTTTTTAAAGACACAGCACCATGAGCAAGCATATGTCTTCCTAATGCACCCCTGTGAGTTAATTGCAAATCTGGTCAACTCGGGTGTTTATCTTCTCAATTTTGGGGGTCATAATCCTGTACCAGGCTAGACATGCTAGTGCATGCTAGTCATTCTGCTCTCAGCAAACAGATGCAAGAGGACCAATCATGAGCCTGAGGCCATATAAACAAACAGACCAAGGTAAAAATCCAGCTGTCTTCCTAGTTTGCCCCTTTTAGATTTTACCCTGACTTCCTACAAATTCTGAGAAGTTTCTGAAGCCTCTGTCTCCTTTCTAATCACTATATGCCCTGTGTGTTCTGAGCTCCTCCATCTGTTTATGTAACTCCCCTCTATATGTCTCCCATATTGATAGTTGTCATTGAATTGGTGTCATGGCCCTGAAATATAAATAGCATTTCACAAGACTCTTTTCAAATAAGGTAATTTGTTACATGCACTGAGATATGGGAAGGAACATAGATCAACCTATTCCAACAAAATAAAAGTGTATTTATCTGTGATCTAAAATTTTGGCAAATGATCAAAGAATGATACCAGACCCAAACCCTAATCCAAACTCCTCTTACCTGGTTAGTGCACAAAAAGCAGCTTTTTTTTTTTTTGGATACTACAGTATAATTCAAGATTATTTTTCTAGTCATATCAGATTGAGACAGTAGGACAAACACAGTAGAAGGAAGAGACAGATTCAATTAAAAGATGAATAGTGCAGCAATTTCCATTTATGCATTTAATTAATATAAGTAATCTATGTAATTGATATATGTATATAATAATGTATATTTTCCCAGTGTTATATACATGTATTTAATTGTGCACCTCCTTATGGGGAATTGCCAGGCAGCCACTGTGAGCTATAAGAGAATTTGGAAATGTTCTCATTCTGGGAATCAGTGTACTCAGCTCAGTATAAAGTCAAGGGTTTTATAAAGTCATCTGGCATAGACTCCTGGCCAGCATGGCCCTTTTCCAGCTTCTGGGTTTTGTCTACTTTAATAGTGGCTTTGATACTTACCCCAGTATTTCATACAACCCCCCATCTTCAGGGTAGCCACAAGATTCAACTTAGACCTACAGATCTTCAACAGAGATCATTCTGGACTTCTGCAAACAAACAAATAAATAATTAAACATTCCAGATGAAAGTTCAGGTATAGTCTATGTTTGAATTGGGAAAAACATTTTGCCATAAAAACTGAGGTTTTCAGAAAAATCAAAGAAGTGCTGCCATGATGTTCCCTACTTTTTCTTATTTAAGAAATACAATTTAGATTTGAAGACTTGAGCTAAACTAGCTTCCCTGAACTTGCAGGCAATGCACTATTTTGAAGAGGATTTAATGTACTTTTTTTTCTTTTTTTTATTATGAATAAAGAAGTCATATTTTCTATCTGTGTATATCCTTATTCAAGGTCCCTTCTCCCTCCCACCACATCAGGTCATTCTCTCTTCTCCACATCTCCCCATCTCCTCCCAAGCATGGACAGGAGGTCCCAAGGTCCTAAGGTCCCAAGGTTCAGTTCATTCTCCACTCCTGGTAGATCTAGTTTTCTCCCCCCAACATAGAGACTGAGTCAGGTGTACCTCTAGGAGGAGTGGGATTCAAGGTGTCAATCCAAGGTGCGTCAGATCTCAAGCTGTACAGTGATTGTGGTTTGTAGCTTGAGCATGCTTTGCCTTTTTCTTTTTTTTTGTTTAGAGTCCACTAATGAGTGAGTACATTCCCTGTTTATCTTTCTGGGTTTGAGATGCCTTGCTCAGGAGGCTAGTCTCAAAATCCATCCATTTGCCTGCAAATTTTGGAATATCATTTTTTCTTACTACTGAGTAGTACTCCATTGTGTAGATGTACCACAGTTTGTTAATCCATTCTTCAGTTGATGGGCATCTAGGTTGTTTTCAGGTTCTTGTTATTATGAATAATGTTGCTATGAACACAGTTGAGCTAATGCATTTGGAGTGCAACTCTGTGTCTTTAGGGTATACACCAAGTAACCTATGAACAGAAAATCCAAGTTATTGGAGCTTAAAGGTAAGGAAGTGCCAATTAAATTTTAAGGTCATTGGAATTTTTTTTTTTTCATAGTGTCAAAACTCACCAATACTAAATGGAAACTCACCAAAACAGTGGTATTGCTGGGTCCTTGGGGAGATTGATTCTCAGTTTTCTGAGAAACCTCCATACTGCATTCCAGAGTGGCTGAACAAGCTTACACTCCCACCAACAATGGAGGAGTGTTCCCCTTGCTCTGCACCCTCTCCAGCATAGGCTGTCATCTGTGTCTTTTACCTTGGCCAATCTGACAGGTGTCAGATGGTATCTCAAAATTGTTTTGATTTTCATTTCTCTGATGGCTAAAGATGATGAGCCCTTTTTCGAGTGCCTTTCAGCCATTTGTAATTCTTTCTTCTGAGAATTCCCTTTTTAGTTCTGAACCCCGTTTTTTGATTGAGTTATTCAAGGTTTTGGGCTCTAAATTCTTGAGCTCTCTTTATATCTTAGAGATCAATCCTCTATCACTTGTTAATGTACTTTCAATTGCGTGTATATGAGAGGGGGTGGGATGTAGGTGCCTTGTAGAAGGAGAAGCCACAGGGGTTTCCTGGAACTGGAGTTACAGACAGTTGTGAGACACCTTCTGTGGGTACTGGGAACCCTGTTTCAGACCTCTGAAAGAGCAATGAAGTACTCTGAGACACCCATATTCTTTTCTACTCCAGGAAATACATTAGTTATACTTAAGTGATACTAGACCATGAGATAAAAAGTACATATCAAAAGATAATAAGCCTGGGTAGGGGGACATTGCCCAGAAGGAGACATCTGTCCACCAAATAATTTTTAGAAAGCTCTAAATTCTTGAGCTCTTTATATATCTTAGAGATCAGTCCTCTATCACTTGTAGGGTTGGTGAAAATCTTTTCCCATTCTGTAGACTGTCGTTTTGTCTTATTGACAGTGTCCTTGGCTTTGCAGGCATTATTGGGTCAGTGGGACCATAGGACTGTCTGCTCCCTGCCCAGGGAGGGGATGGGGAGTTGCAGAGAAGAAAAAATGACCTGATGTGGTGGGAGGGGGAAGGGACCTTGAATAAGGATATACAGGGATGGAAAAAAAAATTCAGAGGGAAAGCTGAACACAAAGTAAATATATGTGTAGCAATCTTATTTGCATTATTACCCTTGGTAAGTCATGCTTATGATTTTCTTCTTCTATATAGTTATTGTTAACTTTTCAGCATTTTAAATTCATTTTACTGTTTTTCTTGATAAATACAAAATAAATAAAGAAAAAAATTAGAAAGCTGGTTTCCATTTAGTATTGGTGAGTTTTGACACTATGAAAAAAAAATTTCCAATGACCTTAAAATTTAATTGGCACTTCCTTACCTTTAAGCTCCAATAACTTGGATTTTCTATTCATAGGTTACTTGCAACACTTAGTTGTGCCTTAGAGACTGGGGAGAAGGTTAATTTTGAGAATCCTGTTATTTACCTGTTAGGTTGTGTGTGTGTGTGTGTGTGTGTGTGTGTGTGTGTGTGTGTGTGTTTAGCTGTTTATCTTGAAATGGAGGACTAGAATAATACTGTAATTTACCTAAGAAAGCAACACACCCTCAGAAGGATGTAAAAAATGAATATATGAAATAGTCAAAGGTTGAGGAAAACAGATAAAAATCTTGGGAAGGCTATCGCCATATCAGGTAGATTCCAGTTACTCTGGTGCCACTTATACCACCACTTCACAGAGAATTCATAACATTATTGAATACTACTAGATTAGAACCCACATTTCTGTAATGCAACACAATGTCAACAACAAGCCTTAGGCACAGACAAAAAAAAAGGCATGGAAAAATAATTTTCCTAAATTTATTTTAAAACTCCACAAAGCCTATACAATACAAAGCCCATTTATGGTCACTCATTGCATTCTTGAAGGGAGACTACTGTTTCTAATAAATTCTGAGATTCCCTCAGTACTGTGAACTGAGTTACCATAGAAAGATTCACTCTGTCACTCTAATAGCAAAATGGTTGACAGAAGCACTTACATAAAGCAGTGAGCTGACTGCTTGAATGTTAGATTAAGTAATATTTTATCTTGTTTGCTTATTCAAAATACTTAGAAAAACATGTGTACAAGCATCCGCAGTGTTTTCCATAAGTTGTAAAGCACCCGACTGTCCCACCTGAGCATAATGCACATGAAGTTTACTTGCTAAACACTGCTATCTGGTGGCAAGTACTGGCAATTTCAGATACAGAGTCCCTGTGCCTTCTAAGACCTTGTACCTAAAAGTGTCAACCAAGAAAAAGGACTGACTTATTTTAAGGGAACTTGTAAAACTGAAAGTCAATTTATGTGGAATAGTTCTCCTCAGTCTCCCTAAAATGTAGCTAATATAATACCAATAAGAGTGAATTATTGGGGAGGAGATGGGGAGATGTGGAAAAAAGAGAGTGGCTGGAGGGAGTGTGAGGGGGAAGGGACCTTGAATAAGGATATACACGGATAGAAAATGTTACTTTATTCATTTTAAAAAATTAAAAAAAGAAAAAGAAAAACTTCACTAGCATAAAAATACCAGTGTATGACATAAAAAGAGAGAATTGCTTTATGAATCATTTGATTCTTAACGTAAAACTGTTTTTTAATTGTATTAGCTGTAATTTGTTATTTTCTTTATCTTTTTACACTTTTTGTACAATATATTGTGATTATGGCTTCCTTTCCCCCAGTCCTCCCAAGATCCTTTTCATATCCCTACACACTCAGGTCCATAGTTTTTCTTTCACTCTGTCATTAGAATATAAATGGGCACCTAATAAAAATAAAATAAGGTAGAATAAAATCAGGCAAGCCAGAATAGGACAAAACAAACAAGCAGGGAAAAAAAAGAAGCCAAAATAAAAGCACAAGAAACACATATAACACTGAAGTACACATATTTGTGTACACAGGACACAAATAAGAATAAAGATCAAAGTAGGAAAGCACAATAGAGAAGCAAAACATCGAAAGGTTACAAACAATTAAACAAAAAAAGAGCAAAAACATGCAGACAAAGCATTGTGAAACAAAAACAACAAAACTCTCCAAAATACCCATGAGTTCCCTTTGTGTTGGTATTCATTACTGGGCATGGGCCTGTCCTTAAATGGGGTTTGTCCATCCACCCAGTGAAGCTCTGTTGGATAGTCTCTCTTTCTTTTGTGAGCAGTTGACAACTGGAGAGAACTCCTGGGTTAGAAATGGAACTTGTCTCCACTTCCCTTCTCAGCTTCAAGACTCAGCCTACTCAGAGCTGTGTATGCTGTCACAGTATCTGTTATGTTTGGGATTTAGGGCATGAGTAGACCCAAAGGGGACCTCTACCTCTTGTCAGTTGATACATTTCTTTTAGAATTAATCAAAGAGTGACATTTAAGATGGTATCTTTGAGGGATGCCTTTGTCTGGATGACTTATGCTATCCATGTCAAAAACTTTTACATCCAAAATCTTTAATCAAGTTATCTATGTAGTACAGCCTTCACACTGAATAATGATGATGTTTCAGAGGCTGATAGCTTCAAGAATCCCATTTTAACATCATTAACCAGCACCAAGTTGCAGCGCTTGGAACACCAGTCACTGCTTGTCTCACATTCACTATGATCTCTGGGCAGAAATATACATTGTTCAGAATCTGCCAGGTTTCTGCAGATTTGTTTTTGCTTGTGTGAAGCTATTGAAATTTAAAATTATTTTATCAGTCTACCTAAATTAATGAATACTGTCTCTATGATGTCAGTCCATATTTTGGCTTTCATTGTGCAATTTCAATATTCAAAAACTTGAGCAATGAGTGCTAAAAGTGGTCTAATACCTAAACAGAGAATCATCTCTGCTGTATTCCCCTAAATAACTTTCCAAGAAAACACAGAAAATACACATTGTATAATTATTTATCTTTATTGGTCCATCAAAATCATTTAAAATATTCTTCTTGAAAAATGATCTAAAAATGTTGTGTCTTTTATTTCTTACAGATGATAACACTTCTTTCCCTGCCCAAATTTCCTTTTCTGATTCTTCCAATCCTTAGCTGCAGCAATGAAGAATTTAGAATTAGAACTTAGGTAGCAACTTTAGGATGTTATGTTAACCTATTTCCAGCTTTGTTCTCCATAGCTGATCAGTGGAAATAGCTATTTGTTTGTGAACTAGAAATGTGGAGCAGAGAAAAGAATTATACTCTATTTCCAGGGGCTTCTTTTAAACTGTGATTGAATAATGGTCACAGATGACAACCAGAAGTGATAGCACCTAACATAAGAGAAAATCCAGTAGCCTCCATCTCTGTCAAAGCTGCTTAATAACAGGACAGTTTGCTAGAGATTTAACACTCATCACAAACCCTTATAGATTTGTCTAAAAAGTGAAAAGATGCCTGTGATGTTGACCAAGTCCCAAACCAGACACTACTATACAGGAAAGAGAGTAACATGGTGGAAAAATTGAGGGAACATAAATCAACTGAATTGAGGGAACATAAATCAACTCTGAAACAAAGACTTTCATTTTTTGAAGATGAAGACTAAAATCACCAAACTAATAAGATCTGCTCAGACATTGAGAAATATCATCCCAAGGTGTAAAAAAGTACCACCCAAGAGTAAGCTTTGTTCAGTCAGCCTAAAAATGCTAATTATTCACTGAAAACAGACTAGTAAGCTTACTGTTATCAGAAGGGTGGTGCTTAGTGAGGTGCATCTTATCCTTGTATTGATGATAGTGCCTTGAGACAAAAATCAAAGAGTTTATATTAAGTTCATAAAGTATTGCAGAAATATCCACTTACAATATATCATATAAAGGATTAATATTTATTGAGGGGTATATAAACACTCACAATAGAACCTTAAGACAATTCTTGGAGAGTGGACATGTCCTACACAGCATGACTGATCTGCTCCCTGAGAATGCCAGAACCAAACAGGAAGGAAGGTCAGTGTTCCCCAGATCTCAATGGGTTCTGGCCGTGCCCTATAGGGGTCCTGATACTCAGGAGCTATGCCTCTAAACTTCCCTAAATAATGCCTGAATCCCACTACAGTAAGTCTCCTTAAATTTGACATTTGTCTCCCTGATCCCAATTATGCAACTTTACAGTAAATTCCCCTGATCCTGACCACTGAAAGGTCTTCTATGTCATTTCAGTTAACCCCTCAGATATCATTGTCATCTCCTGATTGCCAGTGACTTCCAAAAGATTAAAAGTTTATTAATAGACTGAGAATGCTGACTTTGTTTGCATATAAAAAAGCAACTATTTAATAAATGCTATCTTTGAATTGAAGTAGACTGTAGGTCTAAAACTGTGCCTTAAGAGTCAGGCTGGGTTCAAACATATCCAGAATAGACACTGTGCCTGCTGAGAATGAGGGAAAAAATGCTACATTCCTTCCCAGAGAGGTCAGACTTTCGATGTGTACACTTTATTCCCACAGTGATTATAGTAAGAACTGGCTCTGACTGAAATGCATGCTGAGCTCAGAAGTCCATGAGTGTCTCTGGAAACAAGCTGTCCACTTGTTCATTTCTTTATTTTTTATAAATGCTTTCATCTTTGAGAGTGATCCTTTAACTCCTGTGTCTCTGTGATCGCTGGATTCCTTTGCTTTAGTGTCCATTTCCTTTTGTCTCCCTTCATGTTTTTTCTTACCGCTTTCATCCAGACAGACTAGTTACTTCACATGTGCAAAATCCTTGTTCTCTAGCCAAATAGCAGCTTCCCAGTTGTGAATTCAATCTTTACTTACTAAGAGGTCCAGGAAAGACTAGAAAACATGAAGCATATAGAACATTGCACATTCTGCTTTTAGAAACATGTTCTGTAGCCTTGGTGAAGGCATAATATGAGCCTGACCTTAATCTTTAAGGACAGCAGGCTAAGTTTGCAGGAATAAAGAGTCATTTCTGAGGCTGGACCATGTACATTGGTATTACCAATGAAACCTGCAAAAAGGAACAAAGGAGAAAAATTATACACTGCATTAATTTTGGAAAATGGCCAGGACAGCTGGTTAAGTATATGTACTCAGAAAGTTGTCAATCAAACAAAAGGACAATATTATTTCTTAGGAATATGTACAGAGATACTATTATGCCCTCCTTGTCCCATTTTTCAGAATATAGCAGTAAACCACTATATGTGCTTACATATGTGATGTATAGGTGGCATAAATATATTTATTGAAATATATTTTAAGTGTGATGGTTGTTAGGAAAATTTGTCATTTCCTTTCAGAGGTTTAAGTATTAATTTTTCCCTTGCATGATTTTGTTTTGCATCCCAAGGAATCAGATCACACCCAGAAAAAGAAATGCCATTTAAAGGGGTAAAAATAAAAGGAAGAAAGAGAAGAAGGATCTCTAGAAAAGTGGGCTGAATCCATAATGAATGCTTTGCTACTCACTGACAGGCAACCCTTAAAACAAAGCATTGTGTGAAATGCTCTAGAGAAGGGAACTCAAGACTTTATCAAATGAGTTATTGGAAAAGAAGGTTTTAAATCTGCCAGACATGTTCCAGGCCATTATTGCAACTTATAAATTATTTATTATTCTTAGATATGTCATAAAGTTCAACATAAATAAAGGAAAAATGCTGACAAGACAGAAACATCATCATGAGTCTACAGAAAGCTTCCTGAAGCCTCACAAAAAACCTTCCAGGAGTCCATACACCTGCCTGCTTCATTTTAACTACCTTACATATTTGGCTTCTTTGCATTTTAAAATGTCAGCACTTTTCTTTCTCAAGAAGCCCACCCTTTTTCATGTTCCTACATATGACTAAGTCCAGAGATCATAACCCACAAACTGTGTGCATGCATATGTACATGTGAGAGTTTATCATGAAAATTTAAATGTACCTGAGAAGTTCAATAATAAAGACATCATTTAATGTCACCACTTAGGGTTTCCCATGGCTGCCCCTGCCTGTTCTAGAGCCTTATTTATGAAAGAGGGAGAGCCTTCCTAGCCATTCATTGTTAGCAAACAAGAGGCTGATGAAATATCACAGAAGTAATTTTGTTTTAATGGTAGAAAGATGTCAACTCTTGAACTGTGAAATATTTCTCTCACTTTTAAAAGTGTTGTAAGGATGGACATGATTTTGATTAAAAGAAAAAGAAATCTCAAAGTTACCTGCTCATAGGAAGACTCATTTTTATCTACTGCTTTATTCTTTGTTCAGATTCTTAAACCACAATTTTCTCCTTCATAGCCTCCATAGTAAACATAACATAATACACTCCAAATTCCTTTAGAATAAACATTCTGAATGATATACTTGGAGTCATTCACAACAATCTACTAATCACTTTGCTGTCATAAATATCCCATAGATAGTACTGGTTTGTAGGAAATATACATATGGGGTGGAAAGTAGATACGTCACTTCCTACCAGTGGGTGCTTAGAAAATTTTAGAACACCAAATTTCACACAGCTCTATCTTCTCTGTTGATTACTTATGCAGATACCATAGCCCTATTCTCTTTACTTGAATAATGATATAATGTAGTTATCTCTCATTTATTTCATGTTCATAAGCACTGTAGACAGAAAAAGCTAATCTGCCTCCTGCCAACTTCCAAAACTGTAAAACATTACATCTAAATAAAGGTTTCAAAACATACTCTTGCAGAATACATTTTGATTTCTCTGGCAAAATGCAGCTGAGATAAATTTTAATCTAGATGTTTCTAATTCTTGAAAGTAGAAAATGAGATGAGACATAGTGAAGGGTACTGCTAGAAGAACACAGTCACTCTGAGGTCACGCTTACCTTTGGGTAAAATAGAAAATGAGCAATGAGGTCAATTCTGTATCTTTATTTCACCACATTAGAAACTTGTAAGAAATTTTACATAAATGTAGAGTGTAATATGGTGCAAAGAGTATTGGGCTATGCTGCAGAAGTCATGTGGCTATAGTTTTGCACAGTCTGGGTCAGTGTTTTATTCTCACCCACTGCTTCCACCATTGTAAAATGAGGGCATACATCTGGATTAACTTCTCTAGTAGCTCTGTGTTCTATGGAGTGATCCTTTGACTCTTTATTTTTATAACCCCTATAATCTGACATTCCACAGACACTACTGATTTATCCTTTACTAATTTATTCCCATTTCTTCTGGCCACTGACTTTATTTAGATCATTTGAACATTAAAGTATTTCTAAATGTTCTCCAAACTTTTGTAGTTAGTAGCTAATTTATAATTTCTGTTTAATATCCTTAAACCAAAATATGCTGTGTTTGCCATCCTTCTCCCAGCTACAGGATCTCCTGGCATAACCCCATTAGAGAACACAGCTCATTACTCCCTGCCCTCGCCCCTCCTTGGGTGGGGCACATCTGTTTTCACTCACTGTTTATTGGGGATTTAACTACTAATTGGCTTCTCATGCTTTTATTCTAATTGAAAACTCTAAACACTCTTGTTTTTGAATTCCAAACATGGTCCTTATTGGCATAATTTTAAGAGACTTCCTTTGCTGGTTCAGTTTATCCTAGATCTCTAATAGCACTATCATTTCTACACATTTGTTCCAGTCATGTATATTGATTATGTCATAATTATTAGAAAACATTATATGTCTATAATCATCATGTAGCTTTTTGAGAAACTATATAATCTATATAATTTTCTATATAAAAACCATATACTTAGTAACTGTTAAATGTGAATGACAAGTATAGATAGACATGCATGGTTTAGGATTAAGATAATGCCCAGAAAATACTTATCATTATTCTCAGTTTCTAGTAACAAATATCCTTAGTATCTAAAAAGCATAGGTACTGTTATTTCTCAATATTAAGTGTGACTTTTAATTACAATGATGCCCAAGGCAAGAAAAACGAAACATTAAATTCTGAGTAGAATTCTTTGTGGATTCAAAAATATAAATATTCTTTCAGTGAAGATAGAAATGAGCAATTGATTATGAGCCTGGGGAAAATGAGGAATCTGTGGCAAAAAAATTAGAAATGATATTGTCTTAGTGGAGTTCCCAAGGGTTTCTGATAGACATCATGGCAATGTATATAAAGAGAAGAGACACTCCAGGACTTATTACAACACATTTCTGTATGAGACAATAGAATCCAAATGGAATCAGAATTCTCTAAAACAATACCTAATCTACAGTTGAAGGATAAGATGGTGAAGAACACAAAACATTGAAAGAGGAGTTCCTTTAGCAACTGAGAGGCACTTTGAAGGTCTGACCTAGGTCATTGGTATTCATACACAGCAGAATACTCAGGGTGCTTTTTCTTCCAGACAGGAAGTCTGTTCTCAAAAATGCAATCAGTGAGAAATGAGTCTTCTGACACCACAGGAATGCAGTTTCCCACCAGGAAAACAGATGGTGCCAAGAATGGATGCCTCCTTGGGAGATTGCCTATGCAAGACAGATCACTTATACAAGGAAACAGACAGAATAAACGGTCACTAAATCAAGATTTAAAATTAATTACTTCTGGTTTAAAAATTCTGAAATAACAAATTTACAAAAAGGAAGTATAGTGTCATTAATTAAACACATGCATTAAATATATTCTTTAAAAGTCTGATAACTGATGCATGTGGATACAAAGTAGCAGTATTAATTTCTGAAAAACAAACATAATATTGTGAGAATTTAAAGACTGTATTATAACCTTGGATGAAAATTATCTTTTAAAGTACTATGTGCAACCCAAAAATAATGTTGATACAATGTGTGATTTCCTGAGCAAAAAACACTATAGCATTTAACCCTTTAAACCATCTGAAATAAATTTCAATATGATACAGACACCAAATCTTTTTAAATACATTATGTAATTCATTTTAATGTACCAATAAAAAATGCCAAAATTAACTAAATATCATAGAAATACAGAGTTCTTAAAAAAAGGTGTTTCTGGGCACTTTTGGGTCCTGAATCTTGAGTGGTCTTTCCTCCTCTGTTCCCAGGCTCCCTGGAAAGCACATCACTTCACTGCACTCAGCACTCAGTGCTCTATCTAGAGATTTACTTTTCTGTCAATCCTACAAGCTTCAGAAACAAATTGTTATTATCAGTTTCAGTGCTCATATGCATACTCAAGGCACAGCTTCCCCAAGGAACCTGGAACTTCATAAGCGTTCAGGGAATGTAGGTTCATGATAAATCAGCATAAGTATCATTAAAGTTTCCATGTTATTTATGGTTTTGCCAAGTGTTTAGAGTCAGAATCAAACTAAAATACAATTTGTAGATTGACTTTTTCCATAAATGTGATGATATTTGAATGCCAATTTTAGATTTGTCTTAGTATGCATGTGCTGTCATCGTTTTGTTTTAACTAAGACCTGACATCACCATATTTTCTCATTTTTCTCCTATTCTTACTGTTCTTACCTAGCTGATCTCTGCAACAATTAACTTTGGAATTATAGGAAAGCTGATAATTACTATGTTTACACATATAAAATATAAGATAATGCACATTTTGTTAGAAATAATAATTGTATTTCAGTATTTCTTGCTGAGCTACATTCACATAGCCATTATCATCCACCTGCCTAAGAGAGCAATGTTACTTTTGACCTTTGATATCTATAGACTACTTTAAACAAAAGCACATCCAGCTGAACACCTTTGCCCCACCATTTTAATTATTAGGATTTTTTATTTTTTATTTATTTTTTATTATGTAAAAAAGTCATATTTTTTTATTGATGTATCCACTTGTTCAGGCTCCCTTCCCCCTTCCTCACCTCCTAGTCACTCACTCTTCTCTCTATCAGTTTATCTCCTCCCCAGCAAGGGCAGGAGGTCTCAAGGTCCAAGTTGGCTTAGTTCAACATCTACTCCAGGCAGATCTGCTTTCCTCACCCCCACATGAAGAGAACACTGAGTCAGGTGTTCCTCTGGAGGGAATGAGCTCCAAGGTGCCAGTCCAAGACAAACTCAGAAAGATAAACAGGGGATGTACTCCCTCATTAGGGGGTTTTAAACAATAAAAGCTAAGCATGTTAAAGCTGCAAACCACAACCACTGAACAGCTTGGGATCTGAAACACCATTTTAATTATTGTTAATGACAACAGGTTTAGTTGGATTTGTGAATTAAGCATCATATGTGCTCTTTGGTAATTACAAAATTAATCATATCTACAGATTCCCTCCCCCCAGAAAAGAACATGTACCACAGATGACAAATCTCTTCTGGGGAATAGAGCACCAAGGTGACACTATTTGACCTATCAAAGAAATGAACAGTTCAAGAGAGAAGTTGAGGCAGATTAAACATTTGGACAAACCATAATGAGTAAAAAAGACATGGAACAATCTATTGTTATTTAAGGTGTAGCTCTCTACTAAAATATAGGTTTAATCCCTAGCCCCACCAAAAATCTTAATCATACCACATATTTGAGAATTGAATGATCAGTCTTTTTATATTTTGAGACAGAATTTCTCTGTGTAGTCCTGGCTGTTGTGGAGCTCACTCTGTAGAACAGGTTGGCCTCAAAATCAGAGTTCTGCCTGTCTTTGCTTCTGGAGTGCTGGGATTAAAGATGTGCAACACCACTGTCTGGCTTCTAATGATCACTAGGGATGTGGTGTGTGTGTTTGTGTATATATATATATATATATGTATATATACACATATATATATATAAAGGGAGAGAGAGAGAGAGAGAGGAGAGACAGGGAGAAAGAAAAGGAAGGAGAGAGATAAATACATAGAGAGATATTTAAAATGAATAAAGTCAAACCAAACCAATAAAATAGTGATCTCAGATCAGGGCAAGTTTCATATATGCATTAAGGAGATTTGTAAGATTTATTATAAAAGTTAACAGTGGAGTTAAGCAAAGAGCAGCAGGCTTACATTTTTTGCTCATTTGCTTTAGACAAATCACCAGATCACTGTTCACAGTGAAACAAAGACAGAATTATAAATTCAGCGTGTAGACTTGGCAATTTAATTGATTGCAAGGTCGCACAGATATTATAATATAGAGCTGAAACTACAATTTCTGGATCTGTACCTCAATTTAGAATTATGGAACACTGAGAAAAACAACTTTCAAGCCTCAGTTGTTGTCAGTTGAACAATGCCTCCCAGGAACTTGTGCATGTGAAAGTACTCAGCATTAATATTAGCTACCTGTTAAGTATCATTCAGTCTGGTAAAGAAAGAAGGGGATTACAGATAAATCATTTTTCTATCTGAACAGTAAAGTACACAGACAATTTTACAAAATGATAAAGTCTTGAAAAATACAGGGAGGTTTTTTTTTCTTTCTCTCAAAACTATCTTGTTCTGGTCCTGGTGTGTATCCTTCTTTGGACCTAGTATATGGCCTGAGTAAGGCTAAGGAATGGCATCTGCTAGAAACGTTCTTCTTGGCCCCTCAAATCCATTTTCCACCTGCTCCATGACTGTGTGTGTCAATGCACTCCATCTCTCTTTCCCCTTGATCTTTATTGGGTTCAGCCAATAAGAGCACCTAGGAGTGATGAGGAAGACAAGAGGCATCAGAGTATTAATTATATATCCTGTACAGTTGTTGTGAGCTGATTTCATCTATCAAGCAAAGAGTCAGAATTCTGCCTAACAGTCCTATCGATTGTTGCTTGACTACAATAAATTGTAACTGAGTAAACACTACATTTTACTTCCATCACTTTAATAAATATTTTTTTCTAGTCAACAATAGCAGTTGCAAAAAAAAAATGGACAACAGATTAAGTTTTAAATGCTAATGAACGTTCTGCCATTGGTACGTTCAAAAGTGGTACAGAGTACCACTTAAGAATTTAAACCAAAGAGACTGATTTAAGAATCTAACTGCATACAATAAATTTGGCATGCCTCCAGGTTGCTGAAAAATTTAGGGACATGCTCTTTTACCACTTAATCTGAATTTTATTTAGAGCAAAATGAATATAACAGAACCATACCACTTACTACTAAAAAAAACTATTTAAGTTAAAAACAATATTGATATCAAAACACTTAATAAGTATTGTGTCAGTCATTGGTCTTTTTATATAATACAACCAATAAATTTTGATGAAAAAAGAAAAAAAGTGTAACATACCTGAAGAAGAGAACAGGTAGATTAAATTTTCAAGAAACGAACAAATGTGTAAGAAAAAATAAAACCGAAAACTATCTTAGAAAAGTTCCCAAGAGACATGAGATAAAACTTAGATATAAAATATAATGTATATATGTATATTGTAGAAGTATGTATTTTTTGATTTTTATCAGGATTACTGTTAAGAAATTACATGAAACTTAGAAGAGACTTTGAATTTTTTACTTTTTCCTTTCCTTGTTTCTTCCTTCCTTCCTTCCTTCCTTTCTTTTCTTTCTTTCTTTCTTCCTTTCTTTGTTTCTTTTTCTTTTTTTGAGACAGAGTTTCTTTTTATAGCCCTGGCTGTCCTGGAACTTGCCCTGTAGACCAGGATGGCCTAAAACTCACTGAGATCTGCTTGCCTCTGCCTCCCAAGTACTGTAATTAAAGGAATGAACCACCACCACCCAGCTGAATTGTGGACTTTTAATCATTGTTGAGACTGTGATAGATTATGGAGATTTTGAATTTGGACTAAATGCATTTTGCATTATGTTATGGTTATAAGTCCATGGGGCTCATGGAGTGGATTGTAGTGGATTGAAGAGGAATGATCCCCATAGACTTATGTGTTTGAGTGCTTGGTTTATAGTGAATGGCATTTATTAGGTGTGATCATTTTGGAGTATGTGTGGCATAGTTGGGGGAAGTGTTTCACTGTGGGGGAGGGATGTGAGGTCCCTGTGTTAAAGCTACACTCAGGATGGAAAGCAGACTCCTTCTGCTGCCTACAGATCAAGGTATAGAACTTTTAACTCCTTTTCCAGTACCATGTTTGTCTGCATACTGCCATGAAGATAATGAACTAAACTTGTGAATCCAACAAAATGTTTTCCTTTATAAGTGTTGCTGTGGTCATGGTGTCTCTCCACAGCAATAGAAACTCTAACTAAGACACATAGATTGAAGAATCCCACATTCAATGTCCAGGATGTTCAGTAGTCAGAGGAAAGAATAACGATCCCAATATAATAGAAAATCTATAGCAGAGATTTTCTCAATAGTAGAAGGATACATTACGTATTGATCAAATTAATGTAAATTATGGTTTATGTAAGAGTTAAGATTCTTAACACAAAAAAATTAATAAAGAAAACAAATGTAAATTCCTTACATAAGCCAATTATTAAAATTCATACCATAAGTATATATAGTTATAATAACCAAAGGAAAAGAAAGCTATCAATTTATGAGTGAGGAGGGAAACATGCGCGGTACTAGAGGGAGGAAAAGGAGGAGGGAAGTGATATAATTATATTTTAATTATAATGAATTAAAATGAATATATTTTTTCTTTTCCTAACATAGCTTGAATCTTTGGTTTCCTCATTCCAAACGTAACCACATGTCATTCTCTCACCCATATCATAATAGTCCATCTTAGGAAACATATTACAAATATACCTGGTTTCTAGTCACTTCCTTCAAAAGCAAACCTCATTCGCAGTTGAGTGTTTGCCCTTCACCAACCAGGTGACCCACTGCCTGAGTTTGTCTGGGGCACAGCAGTATCTATGCCAAAACACAATTTCCAGTACTTACCCAGAGAAAGTTTCATGTAATCGAGGAGAGTTGGTCACACTACCAGACATAGTTTATACTTTTCTACATACATGCATATGTGTGTATAAATGATTAGTTGTTTTCTTTTTCCCTTTTATTTGAAATAAATTTTCCTTATATAATATATCCTAATTACAGTTTCCTGCCCTCTACTCCTCCTGTCCCCTCCCATGTGGGTCCACCCCTTTTCTGTCCTTTATTAGAAACAAATAGACTTCTAAAAGATAATAATAAATAAAATTATTTATATGGTTAAAAAAAAACCTAACACATTGAAGTAGGAAAATACAACAAACAGAAGGAAAAGAAACCAAGAAAAAGCACAAGAAATGGATATAGATTCAGATACTGCCTCATTTGCACATTCAGGAGTTCCATAAAAACATAAAACTGGAAGTCATAATATATGGGCAAAGGACCTATAAGATAAAAAGAAAAGAAACAATACAAAAATTAAATTAAATTAAAATTGAAACTAAAAAAGCCCTGATACAGCATTATGAGACAAGTGTCCTCCAAAGATGCCAATGGGTTTGCTTTCTGTTGGCCAGTTGCTGCTGGACACTCACCCTACCCTTTAGAGTAGTTTGTTTCCCCAGGGAGACTTTTTTTTTCTTTTTTTTCTTCTTTATTTATTTTGTATTTATCAAGAAAAACAGTAAAATGAATTTAAAATGCTGATAAGTTAACAATAACTATAAAGAAGATAAAAATAGGCAGCACTGGGATGGCCGAGTAGTTAAGGCGTTGGACTTAAGATCCAATGGGCAGATGCCCACGTGGATTTGAACCCCACTCCCAGTAGGGGTAGTTATTATAGCTGGAGAGATGGCTCAGTGTTTAAGAGCATTGGATGTTCTTCTACAGGGAGACTTTCTTGAAGAAAAATAAATCTTCATTTACAGATGGTTATCAATTAAAGACTGCTTTTCAGTGAGGGATGGGGCATGTGTCCACTTCATAGTTCATTCAGTTCTAGGACTCTTAGAACATTCTGCGTTAGTATCTGTGAGTTCATATTTGCATTGGCCTTGTTTTGGATTCCTTGGCTTCCTGGGATCTGCCATCTGCACTAGCTTCACAATCTTTCTATCTCCTCTTCTGCAGAGTTCCCCGAGTCCTGATAAGAAGGATTTTATGATATATTGTTTAAAGTTGAGTGTTGCAAGGCATCTCTCTGTGCATTGCCTATCTCTCGGTCCATCCAATGCTGCAAGAGGATGCTTCTCTGATGATGACCAAGGAAAGTTTTATTCTATGAGTATAGTAGGTTGACCTTAGGAGTCATTTTATTGCTACATTCTTTTTAAGACCTTTATTTGGTTTTATTCCAGGTCCCTGAACTATCTAGTCTGTGGTTGTGGGTCACTCAAGCATTGTTGGGTGTGAATTTTTTCTTATGGAATGGGCACTAAGTCAAATTAGTCAAAGAAGGTTGGTTACTTCATAAGCTTTGTGCCACCATTGTACTAGCATGTCTTGCAAGCAAGACACCATTTGTATCAAAAGGTTTGTAATAGGGTTGGTTTTAATGTCATAAGGACGGAGTCCAAGAAGCTTCATTAAATGTCTTGGAGTTTCCTGTTAGCAGGGTTTCGTCAACAGATGACAAGAAGTACTACAGCTCAAATTTGCAGTGTGAGAGAAAACTGACATACACAAAATATCATGTTATTTTGGGGCTAAAATTCAAGTGATTTTTTTTTAAAAAAAATATTGATTAGACAAGTATTTATTTTCTGGCTCTTTCCTTTACCTCTTTCTTTCTTTTTTTTTTCTTCTTTATTTTGTATTTATCAAAAAAAACCCAGTAAAATGAATTTAAAATGCTGAAAAGTTAACAATAACTATAAAGAGGATAAGAATCATAAGCATGGCTTATCACGGGTGGTAATGCAAATAAGATTGCTACACATATATTTACTTTGTGTTCAGCTTTCCCTCTGAATTTTTTTTTCCATCCCTGTATATCCTTATTCAAGGTCCCTTCCCCCTCCCACCACATCTGGTCATTTTTCTTCTCTGCAACTCCCCATCCCCTCCCTCTTTCTATCTTGTCTTGTGTTTATGAGTTTAGGAGAAAATTTGGAATTAAGTCAAAGCAATCTACCTGTGATTTTAATGTGGCAGGGATCAACACTGTCCCTAGTGAATACTGATAAATAGGTTTTTTTTTTAAAAAAAAATTGATACTGGTTTTATTAATGTTCATTGAAGAAAATAGTCCATGGTTTACCTTGGCTGTTTCTATCAGATAATGTGATACAGTATGTATAAGTACTAGATTTGACCTTTAGCCTATCAGCCAACAATAGTGTATCAATTATTACAGAACATTAATTTTTTAAAGCCATGATATTGAAAATAATGATGTATATAAATAAATATAAAATAGCTTCCTATTAACAGTAACTAAATGAAACAACCTTAAGCGCTTTTTTGTCTTTGGTTTCACAATATTTAGATGGGCCAGGTTTTCCTGGTACCTTCTGTACTCAGCTTTGCTGGCTTCAATCTGGTCATGTACTAATAATACTGATCAAAACTGCATATCACCTGCTGTTCCATGTCTCTATGCCTTGTCCTGGGATCCTGTTCTGATTTGGGGTGACTGGCTTGACCATAGTGCAGGTATAAATATGAAATACTTGACTTGTCCATCTATCACCTGGAATGTGCTGGCCACCTACATCTGTCACTTCAGCAAATTTCTGCTTGCAAAAGGCTATAGCTAGTAATTTAGCACAATTAAGAAAGAGATGGCAGTATCTGCTTGTATTTTGTAGTATATATATTTTTAGTCCAATTCTGGACCTTCATTTTCCCTTTATTTTACCTATACTTCTTTCTAGCTGGTAAAGAAGTCTTGTGGCTGAAAATCTTCTGACAAATATAAATCCTGAGACATGTCAGAAGTCTTGAGTCTCAGTTGCATTGGAGGATAAGAGCCGATTTATGCAATCTGGACCTGCATATTCATCTAATGAATCCTGCTTGGAAATTTGGCTCCCAGCTTTACTTCCTAAAAGAGGTGGGTTGCCAAGAGGAGAACAGCTGAGGGGGAGGGAGAGAAGGCTGCTGAGTGGGCGAGACTAATTGATCTTGTCATATAACACAGATTAGATTATGTGGCCTAGAACCCAGAGGGAAAGCAGAGTAAATCAACACTGATACCAAAGACATACAAGGCAGATGAGGGATAGGAGCCCAAGGGTCTTGACAAGAAAACAGGAAAAGTTAAGAGTAAGAGAAAGAGCCGGTGTTTTGCCCTTGACCACACAGGGACTGAGAAGCAAAAGAGCAAAGCATGTCAGGTGGTACTTAGCTTAGTAACTGACCAAGACTAGAGTAATACTTGACCAGCTGGTCTGTGTTAGTTGTTTATGTGTGGGAGAGACACACACTCACTGCCAGGTGCCACACAAGACTTTATTTTAGTGATGTTGGATACTTGGAGAAGGGAGGAGAGAGAGAGGGAGGGAGTAAAAGAAGGAAGGAACAAAAGGAGAAAGGGAACCAGCTGCCACATGACCCTTCTTTTTAAGAGACAGGGCAGGCACAGACACATAGACATGCCTGGAAGCATGCCTTTTGTTCGGCTTGCTCTGCCAGCACCAAGTTGAGCCAGGATGGTGGTGGTATGTGTGCTGGTGGTGGTGGTGTGTGTGCCCAGAATTCTTGCATCTCACCTGACTCCAGGAACACACTCAGATGTCAGGAGAGACAGGGGGATTGTCGGCAGTTAGGAGAGTATCCTAATCACGAGCAAAGACTGGCTTTGCAAGAAATTAGAAGTTAATATTCTCCTATGATAGGTTGATATGACTGCTAATTATTACATGGAGTTTTGGCTATTAATTATCTTATAATTTTGAGTTGCAGTTACTAGTCTAACCCAACTTGCTCAATGCTTTATAATGGTAAACTGTATTAAAAAATGGTGTTCTTACAAACCACACTCATAGGACCACTATGAATTCTGGCACCTTTGCTGTCAATATAGAAGTCACTCCTGCATGTTGCCTAAATAAAGAAACTTTGTAAAAGAAGACAACACATTAATTCTCTGTACTTTATTTTTATTCCTACCACATTTCTTCACTTTAGACTGTCTTTTCTTTTTTCTGAGTTACTGAATCTCTCTCAAGGAAGTTTAAAGCTTTTTAAAATATTAAAAACAGTACATTTATTCATCAACAATAACAGAGTTTAGAATTATAACATAAGGTAGAAAAGGTAACAGACAACTTTCTCTGTGTTTTCAAACTTCTGACATGTCACTCTTTGACAATTAAGAACAATACATCTGTATTCCCAGGATTCCTCAGAGTTGTGACATTTTAAGCATACTTCTAAGGATGTTCATACTCTACAATTAGAATATCTAAAATTTTTGTTTAAAGATAAAATATATAAGCTTAGTATTACCTACTAAGAGCTATTTCTAACAGAAATAGTAAATGTAAAACATAATGTAAAATTCAGTTTTTCCATTAAGATCACAGCACCCTATGAAGTCTCACAAAGACATTTCAATCTCATGGCTTCTGTTGTATTGAGGATGTGTTATATTTTGAGAGAACATTAAAAGTTTAACACAGACTACACTTCATATGTGAACACTTCTGCAAACATTTTGTCTTTTTTTTACTATCCTTTTTCTCTCTTTTCTAAATGTTATACTCTTCCTACATGTACATGTGTTTACTTATATACATGTATACATTATTCAGTAGGATCTGCATGTGGAAGAATATGTAGGTTTTTCTGTCTGAGATTGGTTAACCTCAATTAATATTATGCACTGATTATACACTAATCTATGAGTCTTACAAACTTGGTGATTTCATTTTCCTTTGGAACTAGATAATATTTCATTTGCCTATGGACCAGATTTTCACTAAGCACTTATCTGTTGTTGTATATATAGGTTTGTTGTATCTCCTTTCATGTTTGTACCGAAAATGTTTATATTTTATAACTAACAAGGAGCAAACTACAAAAAAAAGTTCATAAAATTTAAGCGATTTTTGGCTGTAGCCCAGATCTTCACTGAGTAGCCAAGTTTCTGAGGTGATGGCTTTGTGGATAAAGTGCTTGATCCAGAGCATGAGAACCAGATTTGGATCCCCAGCATGCACATGAACAGTGGATGCAGTGGCCTCGCTGAAATATCAGGGTTCTAGAGACAAAGTCAAAAGCCAGTGAGATAGAGTAACTAACATGGTGAACTTTGAAGAGATGCCTTGAATCAATAAATATCATGGAGAGCAACTGATAAAGACTCTGTGTCCACCTTTGGTCTCCACATAACTTACACATATGTACACATGTACCTGCATACATCACCACACACATGTGAATACACATATGCAGAAACAAAAAATATTCAGTAATCATTACATTAGCTATGAAATTGGATAAAATGGATGTGAAGATTTTGATGCCCAGCCTGTCAATGTTGAAATAAACAATTTTAATGTTTAAGAATCTGTAATGTAATATGTTCCTCCGGTTCTGAAACTAATGGAGTTTTTAATTTACTCAAAAGAATAATATTTTAAATATGTTATGGAAAATGTACTAACAAGTCAGACGCCCTTCCCAGATAATATCTGTTGCAAAATGACCTAGGAAGGATGCTATTTCTTTCTTGACATGAATTTTAGCATCTTTTTAAGAAACAAAATTGAAAAGAAAATTCACTTGGAAAAGATAAGATTCTAAGAAATTGTGAAATATGTTTCCTGATCAGACAGGAAGTAGTTTGCAAAGGGACCAGAGTCATCATGAACTGCAAAAGTGTATGTGTATGGTATTGAGGAAGAAGAATAATATCAATTTTGAGGAATGATAAGATCACCACCACTCAGAAGCCATAATGTTATTTGTCCACAAACACATAGAATTGAAACAGTTAACACGAGATAGAGAGAAAGTCACCCAAGACCTCTACTCATATGAGCTCTGTCAGAGTTGCCACCTTAAAGCAATAAGATCAATTGACATTGGAATGAAAATGTAAACATCTCTAAAAGATACAACATAAGCAACATCCAGAGAATCACAAAAAATATACATAATAACAAGCTCTTGTCCAAAACATCACAGCTTTTCAAGCATCAGGAAGACACTCATTTGTGTAGACTATTGACATATGCCAATGCTGAGGTTGCACAGAGGTGGAGATACTTAACCAAAACTTTAAAGCAACTACTAAAAGAATTATTTGAAAGTCAAATATTATTAAAATAAATAAGTCTCTTCAAAAATGTAAAAGACAGAAATAAGCAGTAGATGTGTTTAGAATTTAAAGTTTTTATGATCTCAACAGGAAAATGGAAATGAAAAGCAGGAAATTATTAAATGTGGAACTTCTAGATGGATTGTTTAAAGTCATCTGAAAGAGAAGAGACATTTAATAAATAATTTCAAGAACTTGATAGACAATGCAAAAAATTTAAGGTTTATGTCAATAAACAATAATAAAAAAAGGATCGTTTCTGAAAAACACTTGAAAATAAAATAAAATGTGAAATCAACTGAAATATATTAAGTGACACACTGCCATAAACTTAAATAAACTCCATAGCTTTTTGCCTATTAAGAGTTAAATTAGAAATTTAAAATTTTCCAAAATAGAAACTTCAAGTCCTTCCTGCTGATTTCTCTGGAGAAATCTAGCAAACATTTGAAGAAAAAGCAAAAGAAGCTTCATTCACAATGTAACACAAAACGGAAGCCAACAGAGCAGCTTCTAGTTCTTTTCATGATATTGACATTTTTCTGGCAAAATAAAATGGAGATAACACAGGAAGAAACATTGCAGACCAATATCATATCTCTCACTAACATAAATATAAAACTTTTCTTCAAAATATAAGCAAAATCCAGAAATACTTAACAAAGGATAAAATAGACAAAACCTAGGATAGCAACACTACATCATCATGAAAAAGAAAAACCTTATCTGGGAAAAAACACCAAATAAGAAAACATACTTGACAACATTCAAAGGTTTCCATGGTAAACTCTCAGAAAACAAGGATTCAGGAGAACTTTGACAGCTTGATAATGGGCATAGGGCAATCTATCACAAGTTCTGCTGCTTTTACCTAACGTTAGAGCAAGAGGAAAGTATTATTGCTGCTGCAAGTCACACCACTATTAAACCAGAAGTACCAAATAGTGTGATAAAAAGAAAAGATCACAAGATGTTATGAAAACATAAAACGTCTGTATTCAATATGAATATGCTGTGTAAAATAAGGAAAATCACACTACTCAATTTTCAGACTCATAATGAAACCACAGTATTTATTAATATAAGTGTATGATACTCAGACAAGTAGAACAGAAGAGACATGCATACATATGATCAGTTAATTACAAAGGAAATCTGTTGATGATATAATAGACTTTTTTAACAAGAGTCACTGAAAAAATTGTATGTCAAAGAAAATAATAAGTGGATACTATCCTCAACATTATGTAAAAATGAACATATAGTAACACAGGGGTCATGTCAAACATGAAAATATTTTAATTTTTTATTTATTTTTAAGTTGGAAGCTAGGAAGATAGGCTTTAGGCATTGATCCATAGAACAAAACTCTTCCATTTTTTGTTGTAAACCTTAGGCTAAACTATCCCTTCAGCCAAGTAAAAATAGTTTTAGAAGAAAATAGTATGTATGTGTTAAGCAAACTTTCTTAAACCTGCTAGTAAAAATATGAGTAGTTAAAAAATAAAACAAAACCTAATGCACAGACCTTATCAAGTTGTAAAAATTTTATCCAGTTATATGTGTGAGAGAATGAAAAGGTAAGCTACAGACTGGAAAAAAAATGTCAGTCACATGTGTGGAATATTATTTGCATTTTGAATATGCAAACAACTAAGATCTCAACAATAAAAATTTCAGTTTTTAAATTGGGTAGAAGTGATTCAAGCCTTTACTGAAAGATGCACAGGTGAAAAAGATACATGAGAATATATTCAGAGAGTTCTAAACATCATAAAGCCAAGCCATGCTGAAATGGGACCACACATCTGCTATGCTCCTAGACCAATAAACTATTACCCAAAGCTGATGAAAACAGGAGAAGTTAGAACTTTATGCGATGCTTTTGAAAAATAAATATGTTATAATCACTCTGGAAAACAGTCAGATACTTCTTAAAGTTTCTAGAAAATGCAGAAACTTTATTCTTAGAGATTTACCCCAAAGAAATGAAAACATACAGACATTTATGAGTTTATATAAAAAGGTTGATATACTTTCTATGAGTAAAGAGCTAACATTGAAAACAGACGAAATATTCTTCAAGCAGTGCATGGGAAACATATAACAGAGCATTCACAAAATAGAAAAATCATAGATAAAGAGGAATGGACTTTTGAGACATAGCAGCTGCACTGTGCTAGGTAAACAGTTGCATTCTATGTAATACACTTCTGTAATTTTGATGTAATTTGGGCCCAGAGTCATAGGGTTATTGGGTTGGTTTCCAATGTGAAAATACTGAGGGGTATTGTAGGTGGAGGTTTTCATCAAGAATGCTACCTGCCCAAATAACAACACAGAGACTTATTAATTATAAACACTTGTCTACTAGCTTAGGCTTGTCACTCTCTAGCTCTTTCAACTTAACACTTATTACTTATCTATGCTCTACCACTTGGTGGTACTTTTATTTTCAGCACAGCATGTTTATCTCTTGTTTTCACTATGTCTGGCTGGCAACTCTGCCCCATTTCTTCCCAGCATATTCCGTCTGGCTCTCTTGCATAACCTCTCTCCCTAGCCACTGGCTAGTTGGCTCTTTATTAAGCCAATGAGAGCAACAAATACTCATAATGCAAAAAATATTGTTCCATAGCATTTACCTCTTATTGTCTAATTAAGAAGGAAAGTTTTAACTTTAACATAATACAATTATTTACCACAAAACAGTTATCAAGTAAGAATTATAGTTAGAATATCTAGTTCATTTGTATTTAGGAACCTTAGATAAAACTTCCATTATATATTCTTATGAGCTTAAAGATTTATACCTAATTTATTTTTTATAATAATTAAGGAAAACTATAAGTTTAAATATTTAGTCTTTATTTCATTAACCCCAGAAGGATGTAATATTACCTGATGACAGGGACATGTGGCTGCCTGGACAGTTATCCAAAGCTCCTCTGTAATATCTGGACATCCATCTTTGATCTACAGGCCTAGTATATCTGATAGCTGTTTCTGAGAAGCAGGGGGTTTTGAAGGACTGTTCTACTTTGTCTTGGCAAAATTTAGCAGTTGTTTTTTGGGCTTTTTGCTGGTCCAGTTTGGACAGTATTCTGTCAGCAATTAAATCAAGGTTAGATTTTGTCCCGTGGCTAGCTTTTGCCACAGAGAAAAAAAACTTGATATGGAAATTTTTTGGTGCTTATCAGCACACAGTAAATTGGTGCTGACAGTAGATGTATCACACTAATAAGAAAAGCCTTATATTATTAAAACATTTAAAATTTCTTTTTTTCTGAATTAAACATCTATTTCTGTTCCCTTTATTTCATATTTCTTTTTTCTTCTTTATTTATTTTGTATTTATCAAGAAAAATAGTAAAATGAATTTAAAATGCTGATAAGTTAACAATAACTAAAAAGAAGATAAAAATCATAAGCATGACTTATCAAAGGTGATAATGCAAATAAGATTGCTACACATATATTTACTTTGTGTTCAGCTTTCCCTCTGAATTTTTTTTTCCATCATTGTATATTCTTATTCAAGGTCCCTTCCCCCTCCCGCCACATCAGGTCATTTTTTATTCTCCACAACTCCCCATCCCCTCTCTGGGCAGGAAGCAGACAGTCCTATGGACCCACTGACCCAATAATGCTTGGATCAGTTTCCACTCCTGGCAAATCCAGTTTTGTGGCCCCTCCCTCAAGAGTGACTCAGGTGTTCCTATAGTTGGAGTGGGATCCGAAAGGTCAGTCCAGGGTGTTTCTGATCCCAAGCTGTTCAGTGGTTGTGGTTTGCAGCTTGGGCATGCTTGGCTTTTTTTCTTGTTTGTTGGTTTAGAGACCACTAATGAGTGAGTACATCCCCTGCTTATCTTTCTGAGTTTGTGATACCTTGCTCAGGAGGAAATTCTCCAAATCTATCCATTTGCCTGCGAATTTTAGGATATCATTTTTTCTTACTGCTGAGTAGTATTCCATTGTGTAGATGTACCACAGTTTGTTAATCCATTCTTCAGTTGAGGGGCATCTAGGTTGTTTTCAGGTTCTTACTATTACAAATAATGCTGCTATGAACATAGTTGAGCTAATACCTTTGGAGTGTGAATGTGCCTCTTAAGGGTATACACCCAGAAGGGGTATTGCTGAGTCCTTGGGGAGACTGATTCTCAATTTTCTGAGAAACCGCCATATTGCATTCCAAAGTGACTGAACAAGCTTACACTCCCACCAACAATGTAGGAGTGTTCCCCTTGCTCTGCATCCTGTCCAACATAGGCTGTCATCTGTGCCTTTTTTCTTAGCCAATCTAACAGATGTTAGGTGGTATCTCAAAGTTGTTTTGATTTTCATTTCTCTGATGGCTAAAGATGATGAGCACTTTTTCAGGTGCCTTTCAGCCATTCGTAGTTCCTCTGCAGAGAATTCCCTTTTTAGATCTGTACCCCATTTTTTGACTAGGTTATTCAAGGTTTTGGGCTCTAGAGTCTTGAGCTCTTTATATATCTTAGAGATCAGTCCTCTATCACGTGTAGAGTTGGTGAAAATCTTTTCCCATTCTGTAGGCTGGCGTTTTGTCCTATTGACAGATTCCTTGGCTTTGCAGAAGCTTCCTAGCTTCAGGAGATCCCACTTATTGATTGTTGGTCTAAGTGTCTGTGCCACTAGTGTTATATTTAGGAAGTGGTCACCTGTGCCAATTTGTAGAAGTGTATTTCCCACTTTCTTTTCTATCAAGTTCAAAGTGGCTGGGTTTAAGTTGAGGTCTTTGATCCACTTGGATTTGTGTTTTGTGCAGGGTGACAGGCTCGGATCTATTTGCATTTTTCTACACACTTCCATCCAGCTATGCCAACACCATTTGTTAAATATACTATCTTTTTTCCATTGAATGTTTTGGGCCTCTTTGTCAAAGAACAAGTGTTCATAGGTTTTTGGGTTAATGTCTGGATCCTCAATTCTATTCCATTGATCCACAAGTCTGTTTTTATGCCAGTACCAGGCTGTTTTTATTACTGTAGCTCTATAGTATAGCTTGAAGTCAGGGATGGTGATACCTCCTGTGGTTCAGCTGAGTGATGTTCAGTTTCCATGAGTTGGTAGGCTTTGTTTAGGTTTTGATGTTGTTGAACTCTACCTTTAGGCCCTCATGGTCCGATATGTTACAAGGGCTTATTTCCATTTTTTTTGTATCTGTTCATATTTGCTTTATGACCAATTATGTTGTCAATTTTGGAGAAAGTTCCATGAGGAGCTGAGAAATATGTATATTCCTTTGCGTTTGGGTGGAAGCTTCTGTAGATATTCATTAAATCCATTTGCATCATAACCTCTTTTAGACTCCTTATTTCTCTGTTGAGACTCTGGTTGATCTATCCAGGGTTGAAAGTGGGGTATTGAAGTCTCCCACTATTTGGGTATAAGAATTGATGTGGGATTCGAGCTTTAGCAATGTTTCTTTTACATAAGTAGGTGCCCTTATATTAGGGGCATAAATATTTAAGATTGAAATCTCCTCTTGACCAATTTTGCCTGTGATGAATAAGTAGTGACCATCTTGGTCCCTTTTAATTGCTTTTAGCTTAAAGTCTACTTTGTTAGATATTAGGATTGCAACCCCCGCTTGTTTCTTAGGACCATTTGACTGGAAAACCTTTTCCCAACCCTTTATTCTAAGCCTGTGTCTGTCTTTGCAGTTGAAGTGTGTTTCTTGTAGGCAACAGAGCATGGCTTCTGTTGTTGTATCCATCTTTTTAGTGTGTGACATTTTATAGGAGAGTTGAGACCATTGATATTAAGGGTAATTAGTGACCATTGATTCATATTTCTTGCCATTTTTGGTGGTAACTTGTTTGTATTTCCTTTCTCTGGTGTATTCTTCTGTGGAATTATTGATTTTTAGTGATTTTGTGGGTTTATCTGGGGTCCTTAGGTTGGAGTTTTCCCTCTAATAGACTTTGTAGTGCAGATTGGTAGATAGATATTCCTTCAGTCTGACTTTGTCTTGAAATACCTTGTTTACTCCATCTATGGTGATTGATAATTTTGTAGGGTATAGTATTCTAGTTTGGCAGCCATGCTGTTTTAGCATCAGTATAACTTCTGACCAAGCCCTTCTAGCTTTCATCATTTCCATTGAATAGTCAGGCATTATTCTGATGTGTCTGCCTTTATATGTGAATTGGCCATTTTCTTTTGCAGCTCTTAAAATTTTTTCTTTGTTCTGTATGTTTTGTGGCTTGATTATAATGTGGCGCGCTGACTTTTTTGGGGGGTCAATCTATTTGGTGTTCTGTAAGCTTCTTGTATCTTTATAGGCATTTCCTTCTTCAGGTTAGGGAAGTTTTCTTCTATGATTTCATTGAAAACATTATCTGTGCCTTTGAGCTGGTATTCTTCTCCTTCTTCCATTCCTATTATTCTCAGATTAGGTCTTTTCATGGTGTCCCAGATTTTCTGAACATTTTGAGTGATGGCTTTTTAGTTTTAGTATTTTCTTTGACTGTTATATCTATTTGAGCTACTGAGTCTTCCACTTCAGAGATTCTATCTTCCATCTCTTGAACTTTGTTTGCTATGCTTGTATCTGTGGTTCCAGCTTTTTTCTTCAGATTTTCTATTTCCATGTTTGCCTCATTTTGTGCCTTTTTTAACTGCTTCTATTTCAGCTTTTAGTTCCTGGCATGTTTCTTTCATAGATTTGTTCATCTCTTCCAATTTTTTGTTTGCATTTTCTTCTATTTCTTTAAGGCTAGTTTTCATATCTTCTTTGAGAGCTTCGATGATCATCAAAAGGAATTTTTGGTGTTGCTTCCTTCTGTTTCCTCTTCACTGCTCAGTTCAAGTCTTGTATTTGTAAGATCGCCACTTTCTTCTGGAGTTACCTTGTTGTTCTTTGAATTATTATGTAAGTTTTTGCACTGACGTTTGCTCATGGCTTCAGTGGTTCATGCTTAGGTGGCTCCAGGTGAGTTGTGGCACTTGGGCTTGTATGCCTCCTCTCACCTCTCTGGGCGGGGTCTTAGTCTGTCCTTCAGGGACCCCAGTCATTTTCTGTTCGCTCAATTGGAGGTGGAGATTGGTAGCTGTGTAAATTCCCTCAGCAGCAGCTGTGGGTATGGTGACAGGTAGTCTTTATCTGTGTCTGCTACAGAGTGTACTGGGACTAACTCTGCAGACAGCACCTGGTCCCGGAAGCAGAACACGAACCGATGGGAGCTCACCCTTGCCTCCGTGGCTGTGATATAGGTGCTTGGGCCTGGTGACCCTCCTCACCTCTGGGCAGGATCTGAGTCTGTCCTTCAGGGACCCCTGTCGTTATCTGTTCACTCAGTTGGTGGTGGAGGTGGATAGCCATGCTAATTCTCTCAGCAGCAGCTGTGGGTATGGGACAGGCAGACTTTATCTGTGCCTGTTACAGAGTGCCCTGGGACTCACTCTGCAGACAGCACCCGGTCCTGGAAGCAGAACCGGAACCAATGGGCAAAACTTTTCAAATTTCATATTCTGTATGTCTTTAAAGTATTTCAAGATCATCTAGTTATCTAGATATTTCTATTTAACCTTGAAAATATATCTAATCTATCTAAATTTGATTATTATAAATGACTAACTACTAGCCTATATTTCTTAATTATACATTATGTTTTTAAATAAGCTTTATTAGCATACCCAAACAAGAGTAGAAGCATATATACAGTATAACAAAAATAACTTTAAATTTGTATTAATAAACTAAAAATCAATACCAATGTATAATATTTTGGGATTAATATTTGCCTTTTGAATTAAAGTAGATTCAATAATCTACCCTTTGCCTTATCCTATCTATATTATATGTCCCCTTTTTTCTTTAGAAAAAGATTTTGAATTTAGCTTCTTTGTTCAGCTTTTTTTCCAGACCATGGTGAAAGACAACCTCCCTTAAATGACAACAAGCATCCATAAACCACATATTAAAAAATGTGGGTGTTGTTTTCTCTATATTGCTTCCTATTGTATAGGGGTGCTAGGATATTTGGGGGACCCTGAAAAAAGTTAGGATTTTGGTCACTCCTGGCTGGAGTAGTCTGTGAGGCTGGGCCATCTAAACCAATAGTATTGAACTTATTATGAATGCAGAGCTCTGAGAAAACTTCAAAGGAGGTACACTGAAATCATCTGGGCCATCCATATTTATTGATGCTTGGTCTCTTGCTCTGAAAATGCATAAACTTTCACAGGTAATATACATATATGCATTAATATAAGTATAAACTTTGTTGTAACAAGTTATCCTAAAATGATTTTTATGTTTGAGTAGGTCAAATATATGTTACATGTCTTCTAGTTTTTCTAGGTTTATTTCTTTATATCTGTAGTCAGGATTTTAAGATGTTTCCCTTGACCAGACTTGATCTTCTTCAACCCTGAATGAATCCATAGCATTTCATTTTTGTTTTTTGTTTTTTTGTGGGAACAAAAGCATAACCTCTTCCCTTAAGCAACACATTGTTAGACACTATGTTGAAGTCAAAACATTTTTAAAATATATAGGTTGGTTTAATCCAACAACCTTCACAATCCAAATTCTCTCAGGAGCTATTGTTTTTTCATCAGCAAATAAAAGTTCAAAGACAACACAATAACATACATAATTCAGACTACCCATGTAATTTTAATTTCTGTAAGCCCGTTTCTCTTTGTATTATTTTATTCTTTTCTTAAAGACTTTATATGTTTAAACCATTTTTTCCTATGTCTGTTTATACTCTTTCTCTTTTCTTTCCCAAGCCTATGTATATTTTAAACACATTATAACTCATTTAGAGGTTTCTGATTTTGTGATCTTTTTTTGGTCTGGAGTAATCTTTACTGTGTTTCTTTAACCTTTTCTGTATGCATGAGAAAAACCTTAAACCTGCCATGAAGTTTAGCTCATGGTACACTGGTTGGGCTCACACTGGCAGTTCAAGCTTCCATAAAACAGCTGAGAGATGTGTAGCTGGCATGAGAAACAAAAATAAAAATTAGGAAGATACATTTGACTCTATTTTTCAAAACATTTTGAAGCTTTCTCAGGCCTAATGTTGATGTAAGTGCCCCACTTTGGTCACCATTTGTAGACAGAGATTTATGTTGGTACTGCGAGTTCCCCTAATAATCACACAAAGACAATTATTATTATTAATTATAAAATCTTACCCTATACTTCAGAATTGCTACTGTCTTTTTCAACTTAAATTAACACATATTTCTTATCTATGCTCTACCACTTGGTGGAACCTTTTTTCAGCACAGCATGTTCATCTCTTCCTTCCTCTATATCTGGCTGGAAACTCTGTCCTTCTTTCCAGAATTCTCTCAGTCTGGCTCTCTTGCCTAATGTCTTTCTGCCTAGCTATTAGTCACTTGGCTCTTTATTAAGTCAATGAGAGAAAAATGTTTTCACAGTATACAAAAAGATTATTTCACAGCAGGGTATTGATTAGAAACTTTCAGAGTTGGAACCTCTTAAGAAGAAAATGGTACTTTTTGGGGAGTGTTTTATATTTACTGGGATGAGTTTTGGCATACCATCTCCCCTAAACACTTATACAGAACCACATTAATGTAAAATCATTCTCATCATGTACCACTACTCATCATGATATTACATGAGAGGCCTTATCAGACATGTTTATTAACTTAGATGTTATAACTTCCAAATAGTAAACCAAAATAAACCTCCTTTACTTTATGTATGATCCAGTGTCAGTTATATTGTCATTGCAACACATTTAGACTAAACAACTACTTGAAATTAGCATAGGGGCATTTTTTGAAGTAGTGAAACTATTTTTATTCTGACTTGGGTAAGAATTTCATGAATCAATATTGTTTTAAAATTCAGAAAAATCTACACAGGGGATATATTTTTCATGACAAATCCAATATTTTGAACAACTAATATATGCTAATAAAAAGAAAAAAGTGTTTTATTGTATTTAAACTTGAGCATTAATTTTTTTAAAACATACAGCTTATTGGATAAAAATTAAATTAAAATGTAAAAGGAATTTTTTGTTGAAATTTCTTCATTCTAAACTAGCATACAAGAACTCATCCATCAAGCAAATTCCTTTTTAGTCATTTTCTTAGTCTACAAAATAACTATAATATGCAGCTCAACTCTCTTTATAACAGAGGCCTTAAATATTTTTCATCTGTTTTTATTTTCATCTTAAAAATTATTAAGAAGTCCATAAAATATTTGCTTATTGGCTTTTCAGTACTTAAAGCAGTAGAAATTAGCATTGAATTAGCTATGAGGCTTTTTGACAATAAAAAACCTATTGTATGTTTCAGAATGTCACTTTAAATACAAATAATATTCTAAATTAAGTAGTCAGAAATGTAAAATTATTTTAAATATGTACAAGTCTCTTGTATGTCAAGCTTAATTGTTGACAGCTGTCTGCTTCTATCTGTGTTTTCTAGATTGACTGAAACCAGAACACAGTCCCTTGAGAATTACTGCAAGTCAAATATAAGGGCACAATATTCCCAATAAATATAAGGAAAAAATTCAGATATATGACATTTTACCTATGAACAAATATGATTATACTAACCAATGTGTCTGAAAATAACATCCATAAGTAGCTGAAAGCTATTTCTTTTTACATGCTTTAAGGTACAGGAGAACTATTGCATTGGCTAATACCACATTTGCTTCTTTTGACTTCAAATTCCATTCTCTTTCAATACATCATTGGGCCTTATAAATGCCTTCTTAGGGATATCATGATCTTTAACCTTAAGGATTATATTACAAGATATATTAAACACTTCCCAAAATATACAGCATTCCTTTTGTTCTAAAATTGTTGTTTTTATTTAGTTTGTTTTTCTCCATTTTCTTCTTAAGTTTTCTTGAGTAAAGTCTTCCAAAATATTGTCTGAATATTTCTGAATAACAACAGCTGTTCATTCCCAGGTTGGCTGTTACCCCAAAGCTGCAATGGCACCAAGCCAGTGTTCTCTCCTTGACAGCATCAAGAAAATTAACATTTCTCTGGATCCTGTGCCTTGCCATATCTTTTTCATATCTGAACCCACAGAAGATAAAGAAAAGAATGATATTAAATGAAAATAATAATTTCTGGATTTCTTGTTTTGTATTTATGTGAAGATCATTAATGAAGAATCTAGATGTGAATATGTTTTTAAAAGGAGTTTGAAACACTTGTAGGTTACTAGTGTATCACCTATCATTTAAGCAGAAATGCATTAATTTGAGACATGATTCAAAATATTCCAGACAGTCCCCTGGAAATAAAGGAAAGATAACTTCTATTTTTCTGTTGAGTTTTTGATGCACAGTGAACAAGGTTTTATTTAGCTTGTGAGTCTGTGAATCAGTTATGTGTTCTCGGTTTACCTGAGTGGTTCATTTGGGTCTAGGTCTACAGTGAGCTCACACTGTTTATGGGTCAACTGCCCATTTGTTGACTAGTGAGAATTCTGAACCACAGTTGACAAGACATTATTGATGCTAAAAAGCAGAACTGTAAAACTATTATTTCTTCACATTTATAGATCAGAGCAAGACCAACACCAGCCCAAATACAGCAGATGGAGGTATAGAGTCTATCTCTGGAGGGATAAATTCTGTAATATGGTGAAGGTATTTCAACAAGGAGAATAGAAAACAGGCTTTTCTAACAGTCTACCACACCTATTTTACTATAAGAAAAAGGAAGCTACTCTGACTCCACTTCCAGCACTAGAAAGTAGAAAAAGAAGAGTATTATATGCAGGAAAGTATCAAAATATTCAGAAGGACCCTTCCTTCTATTGGATGTAACAAGGAAAGAGCTGAGTGGGGGAACAAAGTTCTATGGCCTATATTGGGTAGCTTACTGGGATTTAACTAGGGGTAATAGAGAATGCAACTGAAAGAAAGAAAATTTGTGCAGAATTCCATAAACAGTTCTAAGAGTAAAAATGTTGTATTAGGTTCCTGGCTGGGGCTTTCTGGCCTAGCCTCAAGGTTCTTACCCACAGTCCCACAGAAACACACAGATACTTATATTATTTTTATGCTGATTGGCCTAGGGCCCAGGCATATAACTTGCTAACTCTTTAATCTTAGCCATTCAGCTTGGAATGTTTTCTCAGTAGTATTTCAACTTTTTTCCTTGTGTCTTCTGGCATCTCTATGACATCTCTTCTCTGCTCTGAGATGTTCCCAGTGTTTTCTTAGACTGGTAGCCCCACCCATACTTCTTATTTGCCTCTGGCCAATTAGCTTTTTATTAAACCAGCAGAAGGAACAAATATTTAAAACATACCATAATCCCACTACATAAAAATTATTATTTCATAGATAAAGCAATGTGCTACTTCATTCCCTAAGCATTTGGGAAAGGCTATAAACAAACACATTCATTGTAAGAGTGGATCTTCCTTCAATAGTTAACTACTGATAGTTCTATTTTTTAAAGTCTTATACTCTCCCTCCTATATTTTTCAGTCATCGGCCAGGCTTTAATTGGTTCATGCCTGGTGTATTACAATCTTTACATGTAATACACATGCCTGGTATATTACACTATTACAATTGGCATACTGTGGTTGTTTTAACTTTCCCTTACAAAATTCTAAGAAGAAAATAGTGAAAGTACCAACTTGGCATTACTTGGCCTTAAAATTTTACTATTTTAGGCTATCATTATGAGTCAGTGACAATTTATTAATGTTTTGTCATATACTAGGGGCTACATGTAAATTGTTTATGTTATTTAAAATATCCTTCTAACTGCATATATTCTCTTTACCTATTTAAAAACACAAAACTTCATCTAGTATTTTTTTAAGACTCTGTAGGCTAATTAAGCAGATGTTTTCTCCCTCTTTAAATGCATGGAAATTACCAAGCCATGTAACAAGAGAGGCAACTGTAGAAAAGATGAAGATTAAAAAGAAAGAACAAATGGAAGGAAGGCAGAAAAGAAGAAAGAAAGGAAGAAAAGTTGAGGTGTATCATTGGGCATGGTAGTTGTGGTCCAGTAATGGCTTCTGGTAAGCAATTTCTTACAGAAAAGAAGTAAAGGGTCATGTCAATCCAGAATTCTTGGGGTTTTTTTTATTGTTGTTGTTTAGAACCCATACTTTCCTAGAAACACAAACTAGTAAAAACAAAATCTACCTAAGACTACCATGATCAAAGAGAAGGAATTTGTTCATAAAAATACTTCTCTGCCTGATCTATAATATCAGCACTTGGAATGTGGGGCCAGTAAACTTGTGAGTTTAAGATCAACCTGACCTACATTATGAGAATCATATTAAAATAAAACTAACCAGATTCAGAAAGACATCTTATTGGTTAAGCCATCTACTGCCAAGGCTGATCACTTGAGTTTGATCCTCAGGTCCCACTTGGTGGAAGGAGATAAGTGACTCTAGCAGGTAGTCTTCTAATTCCATGTTCATGGCATACCATACACACAGAAACACACACACACACACACACACACACACTCACACATATTAGTACACTCACACACTCACATTAACACACTCACACATGTTAACACACTCACACACATTAGCACACTCATACACATTAACACATTAACATACAAGCTCACACACACACTCACACACATTAACACATTCACACACTCACATATGTTAACATACTCACACATGAACACACACATACACACACAAAACAATTTTAATTTTTTAGAAAGCCGAAACAACAAATAAACAACAGAACCTACCATTTCACTTGTGAGGTACACTGGGGAAAAATGGGTTTTAAATGCCTTCATATAAAAAATGGGCTATTATTTCTGTTGATGTTTATTTTAAAACAAATAAAAGATTTATTGTTTCTTACAGTTTTGCATTTTGCTTGTTGTTTCAAGGTGCTGATTTTAAATAATAAAACTGGGGAATGAGGTTTTAGAAGCAAAAATATTTGTCTAGCATACATGATGTCCTAGAGTCAATTCCCAGCACTGAAAAACAGATCCAGATAATGAAAGTTCATGTTCCCTTAACTCAGAAACTACAGTTTCCAAAAATAAAGACAATTCTCCTTAGACAACGTGTTTTTTTTTCTATTGAGTTTCTACTCTCCACTAAATAGTTTTACTACTTTTACCTACTTGAGGGTATTTTCGTAGAAAAGCTTAGCCTACAAAAGTCCTTTAATTTTATATTACATTTTAACAATATCTACTTTTGTAGATTTTATGTTTTACACAATAGTAGCTTGTTTCTTTGTCCATTTTTAATCTAATAAAGGATCTACTGCTATTCCAAAAAGGAGAGAGATTCCACAGGTTCACACAAGCAGAACGGCCATTGTTACTACTCATCAAGAAGCTTTCTTCTCAGTCAGCAGATCTCATCTCATGGTATCCTTGTGTGTTACGAGACGTTCCCTGTATTCTGTTTAAATGCATTTTATTGGTACATACTTTCTACTCACCTCCCTATGCCTGTTCTTTATTGAAATGTTCCAGCCCCCAGATGCTAAAGTCATAACCATAACATATAACTACATTTACAGATTAGATATTTTAAAAAGATAAGTGCATTAAAATAAAGGTGTTAAACTAGGGAGAGACATAAGCAGAAGACTGGTATTCTGGTACAGAGAGACACCAGGAATACACACACACACACACACACACACACACACACACACACACACAGGCCACAGGTGGCTCAGAGAGATGAGCCAAGAAAACAATGATCTGGAAAAAGCATACCTGCTAGCACCATGATTTTGGGATTTGAATTTTAAATGTCACATTTTTTATTGTTGTTGCTTCAATGGCTCAGTTTGTAAAAGTTTATCATTGTAGCCCTAGAAAGTTACATGTACCTCCATTCAGTTGGAATGCTTGTAGCTCTTTCTATATCATTATGTTACCTTTTGGCATAAACCTATTCTTATTTCCTGTCAGCTTCTGTTTCAATATAAAAGTGTTAATATTCTAGGAGAATCTTCAGTAATCAGAAAGGAAGAACATATAAGCCTCAGCCATATTATTTATATAGTTTTTTGAGGTTTACTCACCTAGTGATCTCTGCAGTAAAACAAGTAATTTTTTTTCAGGTAAGGAAATGAGAAAAAAAGAGGAAATTTGATCCAGCAAGTATTATATACCACATCTCTGTCACTTAAGGTTCTCAGGCCACCAAAGATACAATTTAAGGAGTCTTTGCAATATTTAAGTGTTTATCAGGAGCTAGAGGTGGTCAGCCAGAGTGCCATGAGTGCTATATGGCCATAACAACATGTGTTACAAAAATAGCAATTCTACCTTCACACATGCATTTTTCTTTTTCACCAATGTGTTAGCTTTCCAACCTTGAAACAAGAAATTCTATAGGAAAATTCAATCCATGCATGATGCTAAGTCTCTTTAGCTTCCTTGGTGTCTGCCAGTATTTACTAAATTTGATCACTTTTGAAGCACAGTGTACACCTTTCCTTCCATCCTGTGGAACACTAGTCATTCCCCTAGGAAGAAAGAGTTTTTGAAATACAGGGAATGGATGAGACATGGTATTTATTCTTAACCTATCAAGTGCTGACAACAACTTTAGAAGAGAAACAACTCAAGTCAATGCCATGTATACCTGCCAGACAGGAGGCAAGTGATGTATGTGCTAAACAGTTGGCAGAGTTGCAATAAATGATCATTTGAATATTTAGAAACCTTCTTTTAAAATGTTTTATTCTGATAGCTGTCCTGCACACAGATCAAGAACAATATTTTGGATTTGAGACACAGCTTAGACAAAAGACATTGTGTAGCTTATCAAAATACCCATAGTAGTAGTTAGCGAGAAAGCAAACTGTTTACTATGATTGACCTGGGTGTCCTTCTGGTCCACTGTAAGCCCTGCTGAGGCTCAGGCAGTTCAGAAATACTCTACAGAAGCAGGAGTCGGTTGTGATGCTGCTTCTGTTGTAGTGCGCACTGTGGAAATCCAATAAAATAACCTCTGAGCCTCCTCAGCCCATCCTTCTTCCCAAGACCTGTCTCATTTCCAGCCCTAGTTTCAATAACAAATTATTCAAGTGACAACCTGCAAACAGAATAGGAACCAAGAATATAAATGACTTTAGAATGAAATCTCAGGTCTTTTCCAAACACTAAAACTGCTTCTATGACCTGGAGGAGATGTGGGGTTACAGGGAGAAGTGTCTTTCCACCTAAGACATCTTAATCAAAAATTCTTCTTGCAAATGTCCCTAAGTGTGTCCTTTCCTCTGCCAGGTCATGCTTAAATCCAAGAATGAGTAAACTTTGGTCAGCTGAATCCACTTTTTTTCTCTGATCTGCCTGTGAAAGGTGACAGATAAGAGCAACTAGCACACTCAAGATTTGAAATCTAACTAACATTCTTTCTGCTCTGTGGACCTCATTGATATGGAGGAGACCACAGTCAGAAGGAGGATTATGCTCTGAAAGGGAGCTGCCCTTTCTGCCTTAAAGCTTCAGGTGCATATAAATAATTTAAAATGTGCATTATTAACTTGTTGATAAAGTTAACTTTTGCTAGAAATTCAGCACACCACTATATATAGAAAAGTATAAACCTCTTCTCAAAGATAATTGGAAAACAGCTTGGCAGTCAGATTCAATCTCAAGAAAAATCTTTGAAATATTTTATCATAATAATAATAACATTGGATTGACTGAATTTTATTCCTCTTTAAAGATTTTAGATTATGATTTAATCATTAGTTAATGTATACATGAACCAAAGCATTACAATGCACCATTGATATATACATATATATGCACATATATATAATTCTATCATTTTATTAATTATTACTATTTACTTAATAGTAAAAAAATAAGAAAACATGATCCATTAGAGATGGATATGAATGAAAACATACACTTTTTCCTCCCTGCATGTCCCTTGCTAGTAATGTAATCATACAATAGAGACTACATTGTCCCTCTTCATTCAGTGGTTTATTGTATACATTTTTGAAAGTGAGCTGCAAAGACCTACCTCATTATTTTCAGCCAGCACATTTGCAATTTTAGTTGTAGCAAAATTTATTCATAATCTCTAATAATGAAAACAATTTTTTCAAATTTGTGGCTTTAAAATAAAATTTACACATTTTTATTTTTAAGCATTTATATACATTGTAGCATATATTAATAAGAATAATATATTGATATTTGAAAGGGTATCAGCAATTAAAACATTCATATATGTTAAAAGTTTTTATCCAGCTGTTTACATTAAATTAATACATAACTTAAGTAGTGAAGATAAGAATTCCCAGTTGTATTACTTAAAATAGTTAATACCATTTTAACTCTTACCAAAAGGAGAGATTAAAAACATTTAAAACTTGTTCATTTAAATTTTTTTTAGTGAAATGTAACATGTTTTATTTGAAGTAGGTACTTATAAGCTGTATGCCTTTGTTCTTTTAAAATGCTTCTCTCTTCTTTATTATTTAATATTTAAGGTACTGGAGGCTATCATTATCTTAAAAGGACAGAAATCCTGTCCTTTACTACAGCATGGAAGACATTAACTAAGTGAAGCACAGAAAAACAAATACATATAATTTTACCTATATGTGAAATATGAACCAGTTGAACTCATAAAAGAAAACTATACATTAGTTGGACTCAGGATGGGCAACAGGACTGAGGAGATACTAACAGAGAAATAAGTTCAAAAGGTCCATTATACAATTTTGTGAGTCTAGTTGATAACAATGCATTGTGAATTTGAAAACTGCTAAGCAGGGTTTTAAATATCAAAAAATAGTATACCCTCATCAAAGTGCAAAAGGTGGTTTATGCTTGTTTGTAACATGGGTGTTCGCTAAGTCAAATTTATCATTTTTATACATAAGTTTTACCTAAGGCATTTGTGATTGCATTTTTAAAAATGTTTAAGCCTTTACCTGGAATTCATTATAGTTTTAAGCTTGAGGTCAGTATCTAATCAGTATCCTGATTTTATGTGAAATGACTATCAATGGCTGAATAATCATTTCCACAGTGTTTTGAAACACTGTCTTTATCATATAGTAATGATAATAAATGTTTTAACATGCTTATTAATTATTTTCCATCATTGGATTATTTTCTCTTATACTTTTCAAATTGTTCTTTTTATTTATTCTTCTCTTACACAATACGCCCTTTCCCTGACCAGCATGGTCTTCAGCGTGGACCTAAACCTAGGAATGAAACAAATGGAAAGCAGGAACACAAACAATGGAAGGACAAGACAAATCTCTCTGTTCAAGTCCTCCTGATCTTTATTATTACAGCCAATATTTATACAGAATCTCTGCCATGCAGGTAGCTGGAAGGAAAGGGGTGGGATATACAAAAGAATGTGGCAAGCCTGTGAGGAGGAAGTAACAGACAGGGTAGAATCGATGTGGAGATCTATCTGTTATCAGTTGAAGGCCTAGAGGATGTCACCTGCTGAGCTGAGAGAAACAGGGGAGCTACCTAAAACAATAAGGATGTAGCCTTCTGGTAAATTGCTATCTGTAGGAGCTAACTTATAAAATATGGCTAAATTGACTTTGGCTCCCAACAACGCCCAAGCTACATTTCCCCTCTCTCCACTCCTCTGCTGTTTCCCTCTTCCCTAGATTTCTTCATTTTTTGTTTTCCTTCAGTAAAGAGTAGGTCTCAAAGGATATCAATAAGACATAGCATAACAAGATACACTAAGACAAGCATAACCCTTATGGTAAGGCTGAACAAAGAAACCCAGTAAAAGGAAAAATGTCCCAAGAGCAGGCAAAAGAGTCAGAGCCACCCAACTCCACTGTTGGGAGTTCAACAAGAACACTAAGGTAAACAACTATAACAGTTTTGTAGATGAATCTAGTGTAGACCCATGTAGCCTCCATGATTGCTACTTCAGGCTCTGCTAGCCACTATGAGCTCTTTTTTTTTTTTTAAATCAATTATATGTGTATGAGCTTTTGCCTGCATGTACAGACTAGAAGAGTGCTGGATCCCTGAAAATTGAGTTACTGCTGTGTACTTCTGGGTGCATGTTTGGTCTCTGACCTGGGTCCTCTGAAAGAGGAATCAGTACTTGAACTATGGAGCCATCTCTCCAGTCCCTCTCTATTACCCTGCTGGTATCACAGTATTTTAATTACTGTAGATCCATAGAAATAAATTAAAATACAAAGCAGATATTTTTCCTGATTATGTTTTTTTAAGCATTTTTTCTCAGCCTAGACAGAGATATTTACAGACCTAAATGTCATTTACAAAATATTTTTTAAAATTCATTTTGATTCATGTTGGGATTTTAAGAATATTTAACAATGTATACAATTACAATGTTAAGATTTTTGGTACCACCTGGGAGATTTTCCCCATTCAAACATTTGTTCTCATAAGTGCTTCTTGCTTTGCTATTTAGACTTCTTTTGCTTTGCCAAAATAGATAGAAGGATCTGAAGAGATGAAGGACTTATTTAAGGGCAGAGTTTTAGAATGGAGTTCATCATGGTGGAGGGAGCTATTTGCTAGCTGTTGTGGCATCAAGAGCACTAGGCTGCTTGCTTCATGCCCATATTTTAGGAAGGAGATAAAATGTAATACTGCCATATAATGAAGAACTAACTACAGGCAACTAAAGACGAGTAAGAGTGAGAGAATCAGTCTTTTACAGAGATGAGCACTCTAAATGGTTATAACCAGCGAGCAGCCTTAACAATATATTAACAGCAATAAAAGACTCATCAGGTCATATTTATGTATTTATTAGTGTGAGTGTTTATGTGTGTGTATAAAACAATAATAAAGAAAAAGAGGTATGAATATGAGGAGGGAGGGAGAACATTGGGTGTAGGAGCAAATGAGAAAGGGAATTATGTAAATACAGACCACACATATAAAAACTTGAAAAACACTGTAAAAATAAAAAAGTAATATTGACTGCCACTTGGTTTACTTTTTTCTTTTCACTTTTGAATCCATCTATGCTCATGATCTGTAGATCTGTGCTACCTGAATTGAGGCAGGGCTGTCTCTTTAGTTAATTCTCTCCAGAAACTGACAGCTTACCAAAGATTTCCTTACTAACACCCAATCCAATTGACAATGAAAACTGAACATTATAATCATTTTCTTGAAAAAGTATTTTATATTTATTAATCAAAAAATTCTCATGTGATGTATTAAACTTTTTCACTAAAATGATTTTAATCCAATAATCTTTACTAATTAATTGTTAATTCAGGTATAATTCAACACTAATACCCAGCTATGTTTGAAAAGGACAACTACTGTTCTGTTGTGTTTTGTTCTTCCAGGTGGATGGCCATAACATCATCTGCATTTGACTCACTTGAGTGTAACCCTCAGAAGTATAGCCAAGGCATCATTAGACAAGCCGTCATCTTGTCACTGCATCATAAGAATATGACTGGCCCTTAGAAGATTCTTAATCTATGCCATGGGACTAATAGATGAAGTACTACCATCTCCCCATTTGTATTAATGCCTCCCACATTTCATTAGTTCTTAAAATTTCTAAAAGTAATTGGGAATTTGTGTTATATTTATGACTTTACATAAAATACCTCTTCACCATAAAACTTTTAACTGAAATACAGAATTTTTCATGTAAATGAAACTTCTATCTCTCTTTTTTAAATTTTTTTTATTATGAATAAAGTCACATTTTCTATCCATGTATATCCTTATTCAAAGTCCCTTTTCCTCCCAACCCCTCCAGTCACTTTCTCTTCTCTACATCCCACCATCTCTTCCCCAGCATGGACAGGATGTCCCAAGGTCCCAATATTGCTCAGTTCAGATCCAGTTTCCTCCCCCCAACATCAAGACTGAGTCAGATGTTCCTCTAAGGGGAGTAGGATCCAAGGTGTCAGTCTAAGCTGTTTCATATCCCAAGCTTTTCAATGGTTGTAGTTTGCAGCTTGGACATGCTTTATTTTTGCTTTTTTGTTTACAGTCCACTAATGAGCAAGTACATCTCCTGCTTATCTTTCTGGGTTTGAGATACCTCGCTCAGGAGGATATTCCCCAAATTCATCTTTTTGCCTTAAAATTTTGGGATATCACGTATTCTTACTGTTGAGTTGTACTCCATTGTGTAGATGTACCACAGTTTGTTAATCATTCTTCAGTTGAGGGCTCTTGCTATTACGAATAATGCTGCTATGAACATAATTGAGCCAATGACTTTGGAGTGTGACTGTGCGACTTTAGGGTATACACCAAAAAGTAGTATTGCTGGATCCTTGGGGAGATTGATTCTCAGTATTCTGAGAAACCACCATACTGCATTCCATAGTGACTGAACAAGCTTACACTCCCACCAACAATGGAGGAGTGTTCCCCTTCCTCTGCAACCTCTCCAGCATAGACTGTCATCTGTGCCATTTATTTAAGCCAATCTGACAGGTGTCAGATGGTATCTCAAAGTTGTTTAGGTTTGCATTTCTTTGATGGTTAAAGATGTTGAGCATTTTTTCAGGTGCCTTTCAGCCATTCGTAGTTCCTCTGCTGAGAATTCCCTTTTTAGATCTGAACCCAATTTTTTGATTGGGTTATTCAAGGTTTTGGGCTCTAGATTCTTGAGCTCTTTATATATCTTAGAGATCAGTCCTCTATCACTTGTAGGGTTGGTGAAAATCTTTTCTCATTCTGTAGGCTGTCATTTTGTCCTATTGACAGTGTCCTTGGCTTTACAGAAGCTTCTCAGTTATAGGAGGTCCCTCTTACTTGTTGTTGTTCTGTGCCACTGGTGTTATATTTAGGAAGTGGTCGCCTGTGACAATTCATAGAAGGATATTTCCCACTTTCTTTTTTATCAAGTTCAGAGTGGCTGGGTTTGCGTTGAGGTCTTTGATCTACTTGGATTTGAATTTTGTGTAGGGTGACATGCTTGGATCTGTTTGTATTTTTTCTACACTCTACCATCCAGCTATGCCAACACCATTTGTTAAATATACTATCTTTTTTTCCATTGAATGTTTTGGGCCTCTTTGTCGAAGATCAGGTGTTCATAGGTTTTTGGGTTAATGCCCAGATTATCAATTCGATTTCACTGATCCACAAGTCTGTTTTTATGCCAGTACCAAGCTGTTTTTATTACTTTAGCTCTATAGTATAACTTGAAGTCTGGGAGGGTGATGCCTCCTGAGGTTCTTTTGTTTAGCAAAATTGTTTTGGCAGTCCTGGCTTTCCTGTTATTCCAAATGAAGTTGAGTATTGTTCCTTCAAGGTCCATAAAATATTGTGTTGGGATTTTCATGGGCAGTGCATTGAATCTGTAGATTGCTTTTGGTAGAATGGCTATTTTTACTATGTTGATCCTACCTATCCAGGAACATGGGTGTGCTCTCCATTTTCTGTTATCCACTTCAATTTCTTTCTTTAGTGATGTAAAATTTTTGTCAAATAGATCTATTACTTCTTTGGTTATAGTCACTCCAAGGAATTCAATGCTATTTGCAGCTATTATAAAAGATGATGTTTCTCTTATTTCTTTTTCAGTCCTTTTATCTTTAAATGCAATTTACAAGAAGCCGACAGCCAACATCAAACTTAATGGAGAAATACTCAAAGCAATCCCACTAAAATCAGGAACTAGACAAGGATGTCCTCTCTCCCCTTATCTATTCAATATAGTTCTGGAAGTTTAAGTTAAAGCAATAAGAGAACAGAAGGAGATTAGAGGGATACAAATTAGAAAAGAAGAAGTGAAACTATCTCTGTTTGCAGATATGATTTTATACATAAATGACACACAAAATTCTACCAGGGAACTTCTGCAGCTTATAAACACCTTCAGTAATGTAGCAAGATACAAGACTAACTCAAAGAAATCAGTAGCCCTTATGTACATTAAAGAAACTTCTACCTCTTTTTATTTTTAAAGATGTTTTCTTTTTAAATCAGCAATGAGTAATTAAATTTTCAAATGTCACATCAACATATGTTGAAGACATCATTTGTTTTTTCCTTCTTTGACTTATTAATATGCTAGATATTATTAATGCATTTTAAGATATTGAATCAGTGTTTGCATCCTTGATGGAATCTCACTTGGCCATAGTGAGTTACTCTTCTAGGGTACAGCTGATTTCTGTGTTCTAATGCTTTATTTAGGTTGTTTTCTATATTTCTATGTGCAGTCAGTTTTACAGATTAATACACCTGGGCTGATCTAAATTATATTATTTTATACTTTTCCCAAGAATAAACTTGGATATGTTTTACCTTTAGAAGATGCAAGAGAGATTTAGAGAAAACTTGAAGGGAAACTGGGAAGTAGAGAGGAGAGCATAACAGATTCACAACAGGGCAATTGAATTCCTTCTAGTAATCAGGAAAAAAAAAATGAAGCTTAGAGAGATACTTGTCATTTTCAACGCTATCTTTAACTTTCTAGGGTAAGAGAAGTACTGGATATTGAGTTTATCACCAATGGGTCGGTGACCACATCTATGGCTGTATGCCAATATTACAAGGATACATCTTGCTCTCAGACACTTTGGTCTTAAACCTATGTTTCTCTTGATCCACCTGGATACCTATTGTAGAATTCTTCATGAATTCTGCTTGCTGCTACAGTAAGTTACTAAATCTGAAGAGGAGATTATGGGAAGCTCTATTTACAGTTAATCAATCTGATTCAGTGGGCAATCTAAGGCTTATAATTGATCTTTAAAGTTGAGGAAAAACCTTAAACTGTAGCTTCTACATCAACTCCACCTAATTACTATCAAAGTTTTATTGAATTTTTGGTATCTAATAAGTAGTAGACACAGCTGAAGAAATACTACATACATAGTGACAGGAGGGACAGGTACTTATTTACTAGTTCCTTGAAGAACATTAAATGGTATATAATTTAGTAGAAAATAAGTTAATGAGATAACTCTATTAACTATTGACTGAATATAGTGAAAGTCTGTAATAGAACATTGGATATAGTTCAAAGAGAAAGATGGAGTCAGATATATCACACATACACACACACACACACACACACACACACACACGCATACACACATAGCAAGTAAGCAAACAAGTGAGCAAGAGATTAATAATAGTCTATAGCCCAAAATAAAACAACAATAATTGTGAGGATAACAAAAATAAGGTTTTCCTATACCTAGTATTTTGTACCAAACTGCAATCTTTTTTCCTCTTTCATTTATCCATCATATATGTGCATATATATACATATACATATGGTTCTGTTCCAACAACACAGACTATTTTATTTAGCATCAAAGAGTAAGCATATTTGGGTGGGTATATTGAAATGGAACATCAATGTAGACTATAAGATTCTCAACTATTATTTGAGGGAAGGTACTCAGAATGCAAACCAATATAAACTTCAGGTAAAATAAGTGTATCACTGATTTGCATTGCAAGTACAGTGCATTTTAATTAAGCAGTGATGTTATATTTTTGAGAATCTGAATATATTTCTGAAATAAAATACACAAATAACCCACTTTGAGACACAAAAGCAACCCAGCAATAAACTTGGAGAATTTCACCTTGTAGAAGATTCTTTGAAGATTGTTCTGCGTGTTTTCATTAGTATTACAAATATTATAATGTGGTACATATTATACATATAGTATACATATATGCTATAGAAGTAATTAAGTATTACATTTTTGCTCAATTCAAATGAACATTTGGAGGCAAATATTACTAACTGATAGTTTATATTAAAAGGATCCAGCCTTAGTTCCTTAATCTTTCTAGAAAATAGTTTATGAATTTTCCTTTTTTTATTTTTTGTAATTTTTTTCTTTTTTATTATTATTATGATGAACAAAGAAGTCACACTTTCTATTGTTGTATACCCTTATTCAATGTCCCTTCCCCCTGCCAACACATCAGATCATTCTTTCTTCTCCACAACTCCCCATCCCCTCCCTGGGCAGGCAGCAGACAGTCCCATGGTCCTTCTGACCCAACTGATTGCTTAGTTCAGTCTCCTCTCCTGGCAGATCCAGTTTTCCCCCCCCTCCCTCAAGAGTGAGTCAGGTGTTCCTCTAGGAGGAGTGGGATCTGAGGGTCCACTCAGTCCAGGGTGTTTCTGTTCCCATGCTGTTCAGTGGTTGTGGTTTGCAGCTTGGGCATGCTTGCCTTTTTCTTGTTTGTTTGTTTGTTTGTTTAGAGACCACTAATGAGTGAGTACATACCCTGCTTATCTTTCTGAGTTTGTGATACCTCGCACAGGGGAATATTCTCTAAGTGCATTCATTTGCCTGCAAATTTTAGGATATCATTTTTTTCTTACTGCTGAGTAGTACTCCATTGTGTAGATGTACCACAGTTTGTTAATCCATTTTTCAATTGAGGGACATCTTGCTATTACAAATAATGCTCCTATGAACAAAGTTGAGCTAATGCTTTTAGAGTATAACTGTGCATCTTTAGGGTATACACCCAGAAGTAGTATTGCTGGGTCCTTGGAGAGATTGATCCTCAGTTTTCTGAGGAACCGCCATACTGCTTTCCAAAGTGGCTAAACAAGCTTACACTCTGACCAGCAACAGAGGAGTGTTCACCTTGCTACACATCCTCTCCAGCATAGGCTATCCTCTGTGTCTTTTATCTTAGCCAATTTAACAGGTGTTATGTGGTATCTCAAAGTTGTTTTGATTTTCATTTCTCTGATGGCTAAAGATGATGAGCACTTTTTCAGGTGCCTTTCAGCCATTTGTAATTCTGCTGAGAATTCCCTTTTTAGATCTGAACTCCATTTTTTGATTGTGTTATTCATGGTTGTGGGCTCTAGATTCTTGAGTTCTTTATATATCTTAGAGATCAATCCTCTATTACTTGTAGGGTTGGTGAATATCTTTTCCCATTCTGTAGGCTGTCGTTTTGTCCTATTGACAGTGTCGCTGGCTTTACAGAAGCTTCTTAGCTTCTGGAGATCCCACTTATTGATTGTTGGTCTTAGTGTCTGTGCCACTGGTGTTATATTTAGAAAGTGGTAGCCTGTGCCAATTCGTAAAAGTGTATTTTCTACTTTCTTTTCTATCAAGTTCAAAATGGCTGGGTTTAAGTTGAGGTCTTTGATCCACTTGGGTTTGAGTTTTGTGCAGGTTAACAGACTTGGATCTATTTGCATTTTTCTACAAACTCCCATTCAGCTATGCCAACACCATTTGTTAAATATACTATCTTTTTTCCATTGAATGTTTTGGGCCTCTTTGTCAAAGATCAGGTGTTCATAGGTTTTTGGGTTAATGTCTGGATTCTCAATTCTATTCTATTGATCCACAAGTCTGTTTTTATGCCAGTACCAGGCTGTTTTTATTACTGTAGCTCTATATTATAACTTGAAGTCAGGGATGGTGATACCTCCTGAGGTTCTTTTGTTGAGTAAAATTGTTTTGGCAATCCTGGCTTTCCTGTTATTCCAAATGAAATCGAGTATTGTTCTTTCAAGATACAAAAATATTGTGTTGGGATTTTGATGGGCAGTGCATTGAATCTGTAGATTGCCTTTGGTAGAATTGCCATTTTTACTATGTTGATCCTATCTATCCAGGAACATGGGAGAGTTTTCCATTTTCTGATACTCTTTTCAATTTGTTTCTTCAGTGATTTAAAATTTTTGCCAAATAAGTCTGTTACTTCTTTGGTTATAGTTACTCCAAGGTATTTAATACTATTTGCAGCTAATATGAAGGGTAATGTTTCCCTTATTTCTTCTTCAGCTCTTCTATCTTTAGTGTATAGAAAAGCTACTGATTTCTTTGAGTTTATCTTGTATCCTGCTACATTGCTGAAGGTGTTTATCAGCTGTAGCAGTTCCTTGGAAGAATGTTGTGGGTTACTTATGTATACAATCAAATCATCTACAAATAGAGATAGATTCACTTCTTCCTTTCCAATTCGTTTCCCCTTAATCTCTATTCGTTCTCTTACTACTTTAAGTAAAACTTTGAGAACTATATTGAATTGATAAGGGGAGAGAGGACATACTTGTCTCATTCCTGATTTTAGTGAGATTGCATTGAGTTTTTCTCCATTATGTTTGATACTGGCTGTTGGCTTCTTGTAAATCGCCTTTTTTATATTTAGATATTCTCCCTGTATTCCTGATCTCTCCAGGGCTTTAATCATAAAGGAGTGTTGGATTTTGTCAAAGGCTTTCCCCGCATCTAAGGATATGATCATGTGATTTTGTTCCTTTAATTTGTTTATATGACGGATAACATTTACAGTTTTTCATATGTTAAACCAGCTCTGCATTTCTGAGATGAAGCCTACTTGTTGGTGGTGGATGATATTTTTTTTTACATTGTTGTATACTTCTTGCCAAAATTTTGTCGAGAATTTTCGCATCAATGTTCATGAGGGAAATTGGTCTGTTTTTCTCCTTCTTTGTTGTGGCTTGGGTATTATGGTAATTGTGGCTTTATAAAAGGACCTTGGCAATATACCTTCAGTTTCTACTGTGTGAAATATTTGAGGAGTAACGGTAGTAATCCTTCTTTGAATGTCTGGCAGAATTCGACACTGAAACCATCTGGACTAGGGCTTTTATTTTGGGGGAGGTTTTTAATGACAGCTTCAATTTCCTTAAGGGTTATAGGCCTGTTTAGGTAATTAATCTGATTTTCATTTAATTTTGGTAGATGATTCCTGTCCAGAAAGCTGTCCATTTCTTCTATGTTTTCGATATTATTGGAATACATATTTTCAAAATATGATCTGGTAATTCTGTGGATTTCCTGGGGGTCTGTTGTTATGTCCCATTTTCATTTCTGATTTTGTTGATTTGAACACTCTCTCTCTCGTTTTTGATTAGTTTGGCTAAGGGCTTATCTATTTTGTTAACTTTCTCAAAGAACCAACTCTTAGATTCACTGATTCTTTGTATTGTTCCTTTTGTTTCAATTGTAATGATTTCAGATCTTAGTTTGATTATTTCCTGCCATCTACTCCTTCTAGGTGAGTTTGCTTCTAATTGTTCTAAGGCTTTCAGCTGCTCTGTTAGGTCTCTAGTGTGGGATTTCTCTAGTTTTTTCATGTAGGCATCTAGCACTATGAATTTTCCTCTTAATACTGCTTTCATTGTGTCCCACAAGTTAGGATATGTTGTGGATTCATTTTCATTAAATTTTAGAAAGACTTTGATTTCTTTCTTAATTTCTTCCTTGACCCAGAGGTGGTTCAGCTGAGTGATGTTTAGCTTTCATGTGTTGGTAGGCTTTCTTTGATTTTTGATGTTGTTGAACTCTACTTTAGGCCCTGGTGGTCTGATATGTTACAAGGGATTATTTCATTTTTTGTATCTGTTTATATTTGCTTTATGACCAATTATGTGGTCAATTTTAGAGAAAGTTCCATGAGGAGCTGAGAAATATGTATATTACTTTGCATTTGTGTAGAAGCTCCTGTTGATATCTATTAAATCCATTTGCATCATAACCTCTTTTAGACTCCTTATTTCTCTGTTGATTCTCTGTCTGATTGACCTGTCCAGGATTGGAAGTGGGGTATTGAAGTCTCCCACTATTAGGGTGTAAGAATTGATGTGGGATTCAAGCTTTAGCAGTGTTTCTTTTACATAAGTAGTTGCCCTTATATTAGGAGCATAAACATTCAGCATTTAAATGTCCTCATGACCAATTTTTCCTGTGATGAATAAGTAATAACTATCTTGGTCCCTTTTAATTGCTTTTAGCTTAAAATCTACTTCGTTAGGTATTAGGATTCCAACCCCTGCTTGTTTCTTAGGACCATTTGACTGGAAAATCTTTTTCCAACCCTTTACTCTAAGCCTGTGTCTGTCTTTGTGGTTGAGGTGTGTTTGTTTTAGGCAACAGAAGGATGGCTTCTGTTGTTGTATCCATCTTGTTAATGTGTGACATTTTATAGGAGAGTTGAGTCCATTGTATTAAGGGAAATAGTGACCATTGATTGATATTTCCTGCCATTTTTGGTGGTAACTTGTTTGTATTTCCTTTCTCTAGAGTATTCTTCTGTGAGATTATTGATTGTTTGTGTTTTCATCGGTATATCTTGGGTCTTAGTTTTGAGTTTTCCTTCTAATACTCTCTGTAGCGCTTTATTGGTAGACAGATATTTTTCAGTCTGACTGTGTCATGAAATATCTTGTTTACTCCGTCTATGGTGATTGATAATTTTGCAGGGTGTTGTATTCTAGTTTGGCAGCCATGTCTTTTAGCTTCTGTATAATTCTAACCCAGCCCTTCTAGCTTTCATTGTTTCCATTGAATAGTCAGGTACTATTCTGATGGGTCTGCCTTCATATGTAAGTTGTCCCTTTTCTTTTGCAGCTCTTAAAATTTTTTCTTTGTTCTGTATGTTTTGTGGCTTGATTATAATGTGTCATGCTGATTTTTTGTGGCATCATATCTATTTGGTGTTCTGTAAGCTTCCACCTTTATAGGCATTTTCTTCTTCAGGTTAGGGAAGTTTTCTTCTATGATTTTATTGAAAACATTATCTGTGCCTTTGAGCGGGTATTCTTCTCCTTCTTCTACTCCTATTATTCTCAAGTTAGGTCATTTCATGGTGTCCCAGATTTCCTGAACATTTTGAGTTATGGCTTTTTTGGTTTTAGTATTTTCTTTGACTGGATATATGTATTTGAGCTACTGATTCTTCCACTTCAGAGATTCTATCTTCTATCTTTTGAACTCTGTTTGTTATGCTTGTATCTGTAGTTCCAGCTTTTTTCTTCAGGTTTTCTTTTTCCATCTTTGCCTCATTTTGTGCCTTTTTTATTGCTTCTATTTCAGCTTTTAGTTCCTGGCATGTTTCTTTAACTTTTTGTTTTAGTTTTTCTTGGTTTTCCTTCATAGATATGTTCATCTCTTCCAATTTTTTGTTTGTATTTTCTTCTATTTCATTAAGGCAATTTTTCATGTCTTGTTTGAGAGCTTTGATGATCATCATAAAGGAATTTTTGGTATTGCTTCCTTCTGTTTCCTCTTCACTGCTTAGTTCAGATGTTGTAGTTGTAGGATCGCCTTTTTCTTCTTGAGTTACCTTGTTGTTCTTTATATTATTTTGTAAATATTTGCACTGGCGTCTGCCCATGGCTTCAGTGGTTCACGATTAGGTGGCTCTTGGTCAGTTTTGGCAGTCGGGCTTGTGTGTCTCCTGTCACCTCAGACTAAAAGGTCTGCTCAATCTCTCAATCTCTGCTCTGCTCTGGGCAGGGGACTGAATTTCAAGTCTTCAGTCCTTTTCTGTTTGCTCAGTTGGAGGTGGGGTGGCCATGTAAATTCCCTCAGCAGCAGCTGGGGGGACCGTGGCAGTCAGAGTTTATGTCTGTCTGATATAGAGTGCATGGAGACACCCTCTACAGATAGCACCTTGTCCCAGAACTGGAACCCGACCAGAGCACAATTTTCCCTGGCAGGGATTCAGGTGCTTGGGCCAGCTGAACCTTGCTCACCTTTGGGCGGAGTCTGAGTCTGTCTTTCAGGGTCCTCATTCCTTCTCTGTTTGCTCAGTTGGAGGCAGGGTAGCCATGCAAATTCCCTCAGTAGCAGCTGGGGAGACCTTGGCAGTCAGAGTTTATCTCTGTCTGCTACAGAGTGTGTGGGGACACGCTCTACCGACAGCACCTGGTCCCAGAACCAGAACCCAACCAGAGCACCTGAATTTTCATCTGTAAAAAAAATTTCCTTTAACAGAATTTCTGAGACATAATTTTGGACTAAAAAGAAATATTGTAAGATTAGGATTTTTCCCACTCCCCCTAGAGGAACACCTGACTCAGTCTTGTGGTTGGGGGGATAAAACTGCATCTGCCAGGAGTAGAGGCTGAACTAAGCAATATTGGGACAGTGGGTCCTTGGGACCACCTGCTGCCTGCCCAGGGCAGGGATTGGGAGTTGCAGAGAAGAGAGAATGACCTGATGTGATGAGAGGGTGAAGGGACCTTGAATAAGGATATACAAGCAAAAAATAGAATTTTGTTTTAAAATAAGTATTTGATATATATGAACATTATAAAATTCTAATGATTATCAAATAAAAAAATAAAAAGATTTAGTATTTTTAATTGTCAATAAATTATTACATATAACACAAACATGCCACAGGAATATCTTAAATATAGCATGATTTTGTGGACATTCAAATATTTTAAATTAAATTCTTTTCAGTTATACTGCTTCACTATGTTGATTAAACTTTTCTTTTGATATGTGTATTACATATTTAGAAATAGAACTTTTATCACATAAGACTTTAAATTAACTAGACTGATTCTACTTGTGCTATTAGCCAGCAGCATAAGCATTCTTCAAAGAAATTGAATGTATCTTGTGGGAGCCAAAGTCAACTTATTTTTTAGCTCCTATGGCTAGCCAGCAGTCATTTGGAAGAAGGCTACATTCCCTATTGTCTTTAGCTTAACCATGACTCCTGATAGTCTGGCTTGATTCTCTCAGCTCAGCAGGTGACATCCTCCAGACTCTCAACTGATAACAGATAGATTTCCATACTAATTCTACCCTGTCTGTTACTCTCCCTCACAGGCCTGCCACATTCTTTTGCATTTCCCACCCCTTTTCTCCCAGCTATCTGCAAGGCAGAGATTCTGTATAAATATTGCCTGTAACAATAAAGATTAGGAGGACTTGAACAGAGAGATTTGTCTTGTCCTTCCATTCTTTTGTATTCCTGCCTTCCATTTGTTTCATCCCTAGACTTAGGTCCATGCTGAAGACCCTGCTGGCCATAGCAAATTGGTACCCAGCGTGTTCGGATCCACAGGATGGAGCAAACGTCTCACCATTAGGAGGACGGCCATCAATCAGACATTAGATCACCACGGATCATCGTGAGTTTAGATCCTGCACTGTGACCACTGCAGGAGATGCCCTGCCCGTGAGTCAGGTCGGAGGAGAATCACAGGTGAAGACGCAGGTAAGTTATTCACCAAGGGGCAGCCATTAGGCAAGAATGAGGTGTTCTTCTCAGAGCTTAAGGAAGATCTTCAAACACAAAGAACCAGGGTTAAAATAAAAATAATAAAGAAAGAAAGAAAGAAAAGGGATCTTAAGAGGATTTTTAAATTTATTGGTGACGTCTGCCCCTGGTTTTCATAGGAGGGGACAATTGATGCAAAAAGATGGGGAAGAATAGGTAATTGTCTCCAGGATTATAATGCTTTTGGGCCTGTTTAGGTATTTTCTTATTGTAATTTAGTGAATGATGTTTTGAGAATATATAATAATTTCCCAGATGTTCAGGTAGTTATTAAGCAAGGAGACATTGAATAAAGATCACTTATTCAACCAGGATTTTAAAAATCCTCCAAACACAGAGAATTAGAACTAAAGACAAAGCAATTTTGTTTGTCTCACAGAAGCAAGTATGCTTTTGTATTTGAATCATAGTGTTAAGGAACTTTTACAGTGTTAACGCATTGCGTTTTTTATACTTCTTGGCCTGAGAGAACAGGTCTGACACAGGTGAAATGCTGATGGTGTCTTTAAGTTAACCCTTAAAGAGTATGAAGATAGTAAGAGCATGAAAAGTTTTGATCAAGAATCCAGATGTCTCCCAACACTCGGGAGATAGAGATAGATGGGTCTCTGTAGCCAAGGCTACACAGAGAAGCCTGCATTATATCTAGGTTTTCTCAGCAAAATGTTTTGATGTTCATTTATGTAGCATGTGTTAGTATTTTCTCCTTTATTATTTCTAAATGCTACTGCATGAACTATATATTGCATTTTGTTTATGAACCTGTAATAGGGGAGTAGATATTTTTTATTTCTCTTGGAAAGATTCCAAGAAGTGAGATTGCAGAGTCATGTGGCAGCTTAACTGCTAAAGTTTTCTAAAAAGGCTGTATTCTGGCCTTTGATTACTAGTATAGCCAGGACAGTAGGCATGTTATACCATGTCTCTTATCTTTTCTTTAGAATTTTGCTACTGTACCATGGATGTGGTTTAATTCCTTATTTACAACCTCTTATAAATATTGCCTTGCTAAGTTGTTCTGTCTTATTGCCTGGCCATATTAAATGTAATTCCATAAGGCTTTAAGTTTAAGTTACAAACATTTGGTACTATACAGTATAAAGTTTTAACACCTTATGCTATTGAAAACCTCCATTTCAGCCTTGCTACTACCAAGCCCTAGGCTTCAAGGCTCAACCACAGAGGGAGCCTTCAGTTTAACCCACCTTAGGATCTGGAGGCCTAGGCAGCCATGGTTTTTAGCATAAGAATGAAGGCCAAGCTCCAGCCACAGAAGTTTCTGAGTACCATAGACTCTGGATATTCATGACATTCATGGGTAAAAGCCACTAATTCAGAATGTACTTTTTATGTGCTCAAAAATGTGTGCTTTTAATAATCACTATCCTTTCTCCAAAATTGATTGACTTTTTAAAGGTTCATTCAGTGTGTTTTTCCAGAATTATTTCATTACAACCTTTAAAGAATGCTAGAAAATGCTGTGCAATGGTGGTCTCTCCACTGCTTATAAAGGTGCAAATCACAGCAGCCAAATCTGCTCAAGTGGCATAGTTTCTAGCTGTACAGCTGGCCTTAATACATATTCTCCTGAACTATTTAATCTGTTCACTGATAGTCAATATGTGGCACAGATCCCTTTAGAAACAGCTAGTTATATTGTGCCTGTGGGTAAAGTATGTCAGCTTTTATTAAAAATACAGGATTTTGTGGGACAGAACTCAGCTACTCTATGTGGGATATTTACAGGATAATTCTGACCTTACTAATGAAGGCAGTCTCCGTGCTGATCAGCTTACTGAATCAACACATGTTATGTTTAATGTATTTGCTAATGTATTTTAAGTCAATCAAAGATTTCATCTTAATACTAGATTTTTGAAATTTCATTTCAAGATCGCAAAGGACCAAGCTATTAAAATAGTCAAACAGTGTCTTTTGTGTACGGAATTTCTGTCAATAAATTATTTTGGAATGAATCCTCAGGGCATTTTGCTCCTAAATCATATTTGACCAATAGATGTTACTCATATTCCCTCCATTGGAAGGATGGCCTATGTCCATGTTTCTGTTGATACTTGTTTTCATCTTAACTATTTGCCTTTGAACATTCTGGGGAAAAGTCTAGGATGTTAAAAGCCGTTGCTTATAGAGTTTCCAAAAGTAATGAAAGCAGATAAAGTTTTGCCATATTTTGTGCTGAAGACTGAGATTTCTTATAATTTTTATGGGTCTGACAATTGTGGAAGCAACTCTCATTGCACTCTTAAAGTTTGTGTTAAAACTAAGAAGGGAGAGTATTATGCAGCCATGCCCAAAGACCATTTATCCTTCATTTTTGTATTTTTTAAATGTTTTAACTGTGGATTCTCAGTCACTTACTGCAGCTGATAGATACTGGAGGCTTAGCAACGTGGCCTTATCTCAGGATCAATGAAAAATCTGGCAGATGGCACTTAACTTAGACCAGATCCAGTTCTGGTGTCAGGAGAGGGTATGTTTGTGTTTTTTCCACAGGATACAGACTTTCACAGGATGCAGATGACCCACGCCTCGAACACTCTTAGACTGCAGTCTCCCTGGGACAGAGTCAAGGACCTCCTGCTGACTGAAGCTGACAACTCAGAGTGGAGAGCAGAGGAGCAGCTGCCCCACCCCCTCAGCAGAAAACAAATCAACAGTTCTTGTCTTGTCTTGCAAATCTTTCTCAGACCTTGAAGCAGCTCTGCTCCCTTTCCTTTCCCAGAGTGTGGCTCTGTTCTTTGGCAGACAGGAATTCTTTAGATGTATGCTTTCTTCTTACTGTATGCTAACCTACCCTCTAGACATTTTGCATTAGAGATAGTATGGCTAGGTTAGAGAAGGACTGGAACATAGGAAAAAGCAAGGAGAGCAGAGGAAGGATAGTTTAAAGGCTGGTTTTCCATCTCCCTTGGGTTACTATACCTTAACCTTCCCCTTTAGAACACTTTATAGGATTTTTGCTTTAATGGCTTTTAGACCATAGACATTTAACAGGCTCACTACCAACAGGTAGACTCCCTGACCTCCATATCCATACAGGTCTGTTACTTTGCAGACCTAGGGTTTGAGAAACCCTCAGGCTGTGAGATTCCTCCGGGAACTGTATAGTATTCAGAGCTATGCAAGCTTGTTTGCTTGCAAGCAAGCTTGGGTATCAATTGAGGGTGCAAGGCAAAGCACTGCAAGGAGAGGACCATGTATTCTGTCTCTGAATCTCCTGAGGAACAAGCCTGATTGCATAGAGGTGAAAGACCCTCAAATGAGGACCTTTCCTCAGAAGGAGACCTCGAGTCCCAGAGACCGAGCCGAGCCACAGATCAGATGCAAATTGCAAGAGGGTTTTATTCAGGTTACAAAGATATCCTGGGGCGGCAGTAACTCGGAGAGCAGACTGGCGCCCCAATGCTTTGTTCAGGGACTTTTTATAGCGTAGGGGAAAGCGGGAAGCAGGCTTACAGAAGCAAAAGGCGTGGTTATAGGGAAAACAGAGAAATCATTTGCTTATTTAAACAACTCTTACTCATTGGATGAGGGCTTAGTGGCGGGAAGAAACGGAAGGGAAGAAATGGTCGCTTGCTGGGAGGGGGATCTCTGGAACAGCTGGCTTTGATTACAGACTTCCTGTGGTATGTGGCCCTGGTCACATGCTCCTGGTTATCTGATGGTTCCTCAGCAACCCTTCTTCTATCTGCCGGCTTGCAGGCTTGTGCTTGTG